>JAAGNO010030218.1:97706-132150 GCA_033439905.1 Ceryle rudis | reverse complement strand
ACCCCCCTGATGGTAATTACATCACCATCACCACTGATGCTGTGGAGCAGGCACTGGGGGAGTCCCAGACTGGGCCCCACAGCAGACGGAAGCTGTGTTCAGGAGCTGGGTTCTGGTACCGGATTCAGGAACACACCGACTGGGATCAAAGGCAGAATGGACAGTCATCCTGGGATGCTCTGAGAAACAAAACTAGCAAGCAAGCAAGCAAACAAAAAATCTATAGACCCTCCAGATCCCTCTGCTTTATACCGAATATGATGTATATGGGATGGAATCCCTCATTGGTCTGTTTGGGGTCACCTTCCCTGTCCGCTCCTCCCTGCAGGTGCGGCCTTTCACTTTCTGCACCCCCCCAATGTGGTGCACAAGATTCAGCAGTGGCCTTGGTCTGCACACCAATCCTTGGTAGTAATTCTAAACAGGAGTGTTATCACTGCCAGCAGCAGACACTGCCTGTGAAAACAGGCTGCTGCCTTCAGACAGTGCAGTTAGAAGAACTGAGCTGAAAAGTAAAATCACTGAACAGAACCAGCTCTGTTCTCACTCAAACCAGGATGCACAGTCTTCAAGATTCACATGGAATGGAAAGCAAGTTCTCATATAGCCTTTGCATTTTAGTTCTGTTTGGGTTTTGCATCCTTTCTGGAAAGTAATGCATTTATTACAACACTGGCCACATAATCTTTTGTCTCTGTGCCCAGGAAGAATGCAGCTTTCACTAACTATGTTTTAATTGCTATTTATTTGTACAAAATGTTTTCCCTCGTGCGATAAGCCATACTATCTTGCTGCACAGGCCTAAACCTAAAAATATTTCAGTGGAGTTCCTTTGAGGACAGAGGAATGGAGTGTTAGGATCACTAAGTATGTTTCTAAATATATCCCACAGTAGCCTAACAGGCTGTAGAGAATTACAATATCTGTAAGGAAAAACTGGACAAAAATAAAATCTTATTGACAAAAGCCAACACATGGATAATGCAGATGAATGGTGGAAAGCTGCCAATAATGGTAATGTCATTTTTTTTGCCAGCTATCCTTGGGGGCAATGCTCAAATTATTTGTCTGATTAACCCCCTTCAGAAAGAAAGAAAGAAAACATTCCTGCCAACTATCTATTGACCATATTTAGAATGGGATCTAAAGAAATTATATTGACATAGCCTGTAGGATTTAATTAGCAGAGTTGAGAAGTCTGATGCCCAGGAGGCATGGCTCCTTTCATATGGAGTGAGCTGGTAGAACCAAAGTCAAGAGGAGAGCCCAGGTGCCCCTGTAATTCTGTATCTGTCAGAAAGGGGCTGCTCAAGGCATCCTGGAGTTAATCTGTAGGGTTAGCACATGCTCCTTGCCAGAATGTACCACATGGCCCACAACCTGGTGGAGTAAAGCATCATGTTAGGATCAAAGTGAAAATAAACAGGCAGGTAATATTTATGAGTTGGTCTTTGTCTTCTAGAAAGGACAAGGGAAGGACTTCAGCGTGCTTTGTTGTACATCATATATGCACATGCACACAAGGATCATACTTCCTTCTGCTTTGTTATCTAACCCCTGACTTTAGTCCAAGTAACCCACACAAGCCAAAGATGTGTGGACTGATAACCCTGTGAGGTAGAGAATTGTGTGGTGGGTTGTACTGGTCCTTTCTGAGGAAACAAGAATTCTGGTGGCCAGATCTTAATTTCAAGAGTTTTTCAGAAGTTCAATGAAGTCTGACAAGAGGTTTCAGGTAGGAAAAAGAGTAGCTGGTCCCTCCCAGAGATGCTTTCTTATCCTTACATACTCTTTTTTCACTGCCTTTGCCCTCATTTTAGGAGAGTACAAGGCAGATACAACAGGGTAACCTTTCCCCAGTAACTGAAATAATACTGACAGCCAGGTGAAATTGCTTAAGCCCTTCCTTTGGAGTCCACTGGTTCAGTCTCAAAAATGTAATTCAGTGCCATGACAGGTACATGAGCCAGTTCTGAACAAGGCAGCTGAGGTATAAAAAGCTGCTTAACAGCCATGTTTTGGCCTGCAGCAATCAAAGAAATTGAAGCAGACAAACAAGGGACAGCAATATACCAGGAAAGAGTGAAAAAGGCTGGGGAAGCCTGGCCAGCAACCAGCACCCCTCACAAGCTTTCCATAAAGTGTCTCTATGCACAAGAGAAGCTGATTGTCAAGGGCTTCACACAGTAGTGTGCTACTGTGTGGGAAGCTTTGGGGGTATAAAACCCCTTCCTGAAGGAGTAATTTGCCACTAAAAGGGAAATTGCTGGTCCAAACAGAAGCTAAGTGGCAACCTGGGTTGTAAACCAGGATGCTTACAACTTATGCGAGGTGGTAAGAAAAAGCTGTAAAAGAAACAAGGTGATGGTGGCTGAGATGGATGTGCAAGGGCAGGCAGACTTCACGGATATGCAAGTTTTCCAGACACAGTGGTGGTGTTAATGATGCTAGATATACTATCCAAGCATGCCTCAGCTGTTGATCCGAAAGGCAAAACAGGCTCTGAAATACCTGCGGATTTCAAAACTGTGTTTAAGAAGAGGCAAATGCCTCAGAAATTACAAATTGAAAATAGAAAAGAATTGTTAAAACCCCAGAACATACAAGATCCATCACTCCCGATACTACATAAGAAACATCCCCTACCTGTCATAACTATCAACAGAAAATGGTCCTACGTGAACACTTCTCCTTCTGTAGGAAGAGTTCACGCTATTTGCAAGTGGTTTAGCTATTTAAGTTTGGTAAGCTTTGCAGCAGGAATTGCCTAAAGATGTTTCTTGAAAGGCCAGATATTAGTCAACTTACTGAAACACACAAATTGTGTCTATGGACTGATCTAGAAAAGCAGGAGATACCATGGGGAATCTCCGTGGCTGTTTGAAATTCCCACCTGGAGAACTCTTCTAGCAATTAGTAAAATGGTGGGTCTGTTGTCTAGTCAGTCCATTGTTTCATCAATGCAGAGACCACCCAGGATGCTCCCGGGCCACCAAGGGAGTGAAGGACTTCAGTGTACACAGTGTGTACTCATGTACACTGCAACTTTTAACTCTAGGACAAAGGCAACTTTCATCCTTTTATATCCCTTATAAGCTCTCACCACAGCAGTGGAACACAATTTTCTCTATTCTCTCATGGTTCCCTGTGATGGGTAGGCAGCATCCCTCTTGGGTGTGGCAGTCCCCATGGGGATCTTCTTGCAGGGGCTGGGTACTGGTTCCATCCCTGGGGCAGCCACAAGCCCCATTGCACCTGGCTGAGCTGAGGCAACACTGGCTCTTCATTTCCTGGTAGTTATGAGCAGCCTGGACTTCCATCTATGCCAAATGCTGCTCCTAGGAGCTGGGAGCTGAAGGATGAGGCTGCCCTGCACATGGTGCTGGACATGGTCATCTCTGACTGAGTGCTGGAGGCTGTAAAGAGAGGCAGGACCACCAGCAGCACAGGCAGGAGAGGCCTTCATGGTGCCCCCAACCCTCCAGAATTAAAACACTGCCAACGCCTCTGGTGCACCTGCTGGACATATCCAGTCCCTGCCTCTAGCCTGGAGGACCTTGGACTCCCCCATAATGCCAGAGAGGCACCCAAGAACAAGGCAGCGACTGGCGACATTGGTCACTTCCTTACCCTACTTCTTCTGCCTGCTCCCTGTATCAAGCATAATGGCATCAGCTGCTGTTGCATTGGCTGTGCCTCTGATGGAGGTCTGTAAGAGCACCACCTTCCTCCCACAGTGCTCCTCTGCAGGTGAAGGAAAGGAAGATCAAGTGCCATAATGTTGATCCTGGATGTCCATGACATTCTGGTTCCCCAAATTTCTAACATCTGTGGCCTGGAAAGATGGGTGATGAAACCAGGAGGGATGACAGTCAAAACTGAGATCAGTTTTCAGCTTTTCTGTTAATGCAATTCACTATATAGCATATGATATGTACTCTATACATCTTATCTTGCGATTTCCAACTATCAGGACAATAAACAGGTACTAGACATCTAAGAGCAGCTGAAAATCCAAATGGTTATTTGTGTTTCCAGGCATGTATGAATCCTTTAAAATATGTCTTTAGATTTAGGCTTCTGAAGAAGTTAAGCCTGTTTGAACCTGGAATTGTTACAGTTTATGCAGTAGGGAAACTGTGCATAGCACAAAAAGTGAAGGAAATTTTGCTATAGTGTATTTTTTTTACTTAGGCTAGGCTAGAGGAGTCTACTGCTGCTGTTTCAGCAGGATGTCATCCAAGAGTGGACAGCCACAAGCAGCTATCAATAATTTGACAGTGCCTAACAAGGGGACATTTCTCACTGAGAGACTGGATTTTGGCAGGTTTTTTGAACTCTTGAAGTATTTGGGGTAGACAACAAAGAGCATTCCTAAGTTAAGGTGATACTATCCATTGGAGCTTTAAAAAATGAAGTACTTCAGTATGGTGGCAAGATCTTATTCTTTAAATATATAGTTTTTTGATTGTTAGCCTGTTTATTCTTCTAATTACCCTGGCAAATATTCTGCTTTTTATGCTCCCTTTTTTGTTAAAAATCTTCTGATACTCATTCTGAAACAGGGTCATCCTGCACATTTGCTGAGAAAGGCATTGCCCATCCGATTAACTGCAGAATTGGCAATATGAAAGGAAATAGATGAAGAGATATTTCTCCGGGCAAATTTTCTTAGATGAGGCAAAACTTACTGGACTAAGAAATTATTAGAAGATAAATGCAACAAAGATACCTGCAATATTTTCAGGTTGTCAATATATGTGCTGTCAATAGTAATGAGACTCATCTGATAAACAGTGAGTGTGTCTTTTTAATTATCACAGTTCTTTCCCTCATTTATTGTCCTAACAAAACTGTTGGAAAACTTCATATAAGGCTGAAACCAATACAATTGGAAATATCAGTTTCACTCTTAGCTGGAGTCATCCAACTAGTTAGCATAACTAATAGCAATTTTACAATCAGTTCCCCTTAGAATATGGTGGATATTCTAATCAGTAACCATCTTCTGGTCCAATGTCTGGAATAAAAAAAAAAGGTAGGGAAGTAAATAGACACCAATGTGATTTGACAAGCAGAGATTTGGCATTCCCATAAAACATGTATGTGGATGTTAGTGTGGTCACACTGGGTACATACATGCAAATGGTGTTTTCAAAGCTTTGTACTTGTATGTCATCTCTCACAAGATCAGACTCTCAAAATAACTTAGCTTCCTTTTAGGGCCAAAATACAAGATAAGATATTTTTGGGTGCATTTCAATTGCTGTAGTTTTTTTTAAACCTTATTTTCAGTGATGTGCTTCACAGAATCACAGAATGCTAGGAGTTGGAAGGGACCTCTTGTGATCATCTAGTCCAACCCCCCTGCCAGAGCAGGATTACCCAGGTCAGGCCACACAGGAACAGATCCAGGTGGGTTTTGAAAGTCTCTAGAGACTCCACAACCTCTCTAAGCAGCCTCTTCCAATCCTGGTTGTGATTATGACCATACCCAGATGTGATCTAGGGAAGAGCTCTCTCCCAGGGTAGCTCGCAAAACAGTATGAGTGAAGCTACACCCGTTTTTGCCTGGTTCCTCTAGCGCTCTCGCAGAAAGACAGGACATCTCCCAGGTCCTCATACCATGCGTTAGGCCTGGCAACATGTACCTGCAGTTTCATCCTATGAAGACAACACACCACTAGGCTCAGAATCAGCCCTTACAAATTACAGACACCCCAAAATGCAAATACACAGAAGAGTAACCTCATTGCAGGGCATCAGGGGCACCAAATGTCATCCAGGGCAGACTCATGCCCAAGTGCAAAGCAGTGTTGTTGCAGATGGGAAACTTGCCTTCAGTTGTGTGGACTTGGCCCAGGGGTCAAGGACCACATTCATTCCATCATGTAAATGTGACCTCACCATAAAGTCTGGGTGGTAATGAGATATAGGTCTCAGGTCCTCAGCCCTCTTCACAGCTGAGGACAGATTTGAGTTGCAGTCTCTAGTTAGTACCAAAACTTGGATAAAACCTGCAGGAGCAAAATCTACAACAACTGAATCATAACGCGTGATAAAATTGTTAGGTTAAGGTTGCATATTCAGTTTTGGAGTTTTGTCTAGTTTAACTAATTTTCAAACTTATTCCTTGTTTAGATGGTGAAGCTCTCCAGAACAAAGAGAATTGCTGTTGTTCTGTTTGGAGAGTGATAGCCTTATCAGGCTGTAAGCCCAGACGTAGTGCTACGTACTATAAATAAAACAATTATAGTAGCACCCTTGATTTTTATTAAATTAAAGTACCATTCATTAATAAAATCATCAGTAGAAAGCTAGGTGTCAATCACCTCTCATCTTGCTTTTGGTGGAGTTAAAGGGTCATATTCTGTGCCAATGCTATATTTATTCTACTGAAGTAACTGGACCTGTTCTAATTTACACCGATCGCTTCTTTGGTCCGTTCGTAAAAGAACAGCAATTTGTTAGACACATCCATGGTTGATGGTGCAGGTCTTTTATGAGGTAGCCCAGCTGGTGCCATTTCTTCCTTGTGATTTCTTATTTTTAGATCAATACAATACATACCATTAAGTAGTCTTTAATTTTAGGCTTTTATTCCCTATTATATTACTTCTAAATTGTCAGGCAGATGATATAACAGGTAACATGATGGACACATCCAGCACCAATTAAGACTTAAAAGCTAATAATGGTCTAAAAATATAGATGATTGAAATTACCTGAGAACAATTTTACCAGAGCATCTTTAGGCACGTGTAGGTCTTTTATTCTAATGGAAGACGATATTATCCTATGGCTGTCTTGCTCTCCACAACTGCAGCTGGATGTCAGAGGATATTCCATCTTTGAAAGTGGCAGAGACCATCAGAGGGATTCTTGTTCTCAAACTAAAAGTAGCACAAAGATTCCTTCTCAGCTCTGTTTGTTGCACAATGATGGGAGTTTCACCTTTCACTCCTGAATGAAAAACATCTAAAACTTGGAGCAGGTAGAAAGGAGACTGAGAGATGCACACGGAGACTTTCAGGTTTTAAATCTAGCAGACTAGTAAAATTTTATTCCTAACAGAAAATCAGACAATGGGGATAGGAAAAATATATATGAAGGAAGCCAGGTTTAACAGTGCTAGAAAAACTTGGTGCCAGTGTAAATAACTTCAGTTAAACAACTTTTGACTTGCAATGGCATAAGTGAGATCTAGATGTTCTTGGAACTACATTATTTATATTTGATGCTTGGTTTCCAAATATATATTCATTGAATTTATCAGCAATTTGATTTTTTTTTCCTCCATACTCTCTTCTCCAATGTTTTTAACTCATGGGAAAGTGGAGAAAGAGAAGATTTTTGGTTTGTGGGACAAAAGAATTAGTGAAATAAAGGTGCCCAGGAAGTTTTCATAATTTTTTTTCTGCTTTTTGCTTTTCTATAACTTTATCTTCTCTGTACTTAGAAGAGTTTCATTTACCTACTGTCAAGCTTCTTTGGTTTTTTTTTAATTTAAAAAAGTGCAAAAACTAAAACTGAACACTGTTAAGATTGCTCTTTCTATTACATCGAATGCCAGCAGAGGAGAAGAGAAGAAAGAAAATAGAATACAAATTATGAAAACTGCTAACATGTTTTGTTTCTAAATGTTAAAAGAACAAGAATTTGTTTGTTTCATTTTAAAAATCAATAGAAATGTGAATGAGGAGAGATAAACCATCCTCAGTTGAAGGAATCCAGCTGAGAAATGCAATTCCATAAGAAATTAGTCTGAAACAGAGATTCTTTACAGTATTTTTTTTTTTTAACAGAATAATTTCTGTAATTTCTCTTGCTCCTGCTACTCTGTACAGGACTTTGAACAAGCAGAATATAGTCTCTATTTTGCTTAATTGGAGCTTAGTTATTTAATCTGCCCAGAAATGATTTAAAGTCTTGGGTATAAAAAAACCTATAATAGCTGAATAAAAAATTAGTCTCCAAAACTTCCTTGTTATAACTAGGGTGTTTCTCATATCTCTGTCACTATAAAGCAACTTGAAAAACTTTTCACGTCTATAAACTGGAATTGGTAGATAATGAATACTTCCCACATAGCAATAAGCGATAAAATAGGTGTTTAGACTAGTTAGGTTATTCCTAAAAAGAAAAGTAATTCTTTCCAGAAAAGAAAAAAAAAAGCCTACAGAAGGAGATTTCTATGTGTGTGTGTGTATATGTGTATGTAAGAAGACTCTAGTCTGACAAAAAAATTACATACTTGTCAAAGAAAGACTTAAAAATACAGGGCTTGCCTTGCTGGGTGGTCTGAATGGCTGATTGTCATGCGTAACATTTTGAAAGATTTGAAATATGTAATTTTGTAAGACAGCGGAGCCTAGAGCCTGCCCATCTCCGAGAAAACAGCCTAACAAAGCCCCAGGATAAGAACTAGCAGTTGCCATTATTCTGAATAACCCTCAATTTGCCATGCTCTGGTGCAGTGGTCGTTCCCTGAGATACTGGGCATACAGAGTCTGGATTTTGCAGTGCATTAGGCAGTGGTGTTTCCACTGCTGTCTTTACCACCCATTTACAGATCACACTGAGCAACTGAGTAGGTAGAAAGTCTATTGTCATTTTATTCTTGAGCTGTGGGCTCAGAGCCCTCATCTGACTGATGGTTTGACTGCATCTTTTCATTCACTGTTTAGTACTTCTAACTCCTCAAGAGCAGTTCCTTCAAGTCCTTTCTAGTTAAATGACTAAACAGCACAAAACACTAGAGGTAGATTAAGAATTTTTATGCTGGTATATACAGATGTTGGGTGGTGTGCAGAGCAGTAAGCATTACAGTATATTGTGGTTTATGGTCATGGCTGCAATAAGTCGTAACAGCAGCTCTGCTTACTCACCAACAAGCACCTGGAGAGTTTTTATTTCTGCATGTGGCAGAAGAAAATGAGAGAAGATGCTGAAAAGATTACATTATATAAGGAGGAGTGAGTATATTTAAAGCAGCCTATACTAAATGACAAAGGAAAGTTTTATTATATCTTTCTTTTGATTTGAATAACAATCAAATGATAGCTATGAAAATGCTAAATGTCTTAATGCATAATTACACATACAACAATAGACTGATATTCACCAAGAACTAATAAAAATTCAGGCGAGAGCAACACTTTCATACAGGCAGCAACATTAACTAATTATTTATACATAACAAACTAATCTGGAGAATAGAGCAAAGGAGGAAAAAAAAGCCTTTCCCGGTTTTTACTCTTTGGAACATGCCACCAGCTTTCGTTTAGATCTGATCTTGTCTCACTCTCAAGTGCTCTGGGTTTGTCAGAAAGCTCGGCTGCTGTACAGCCAACACAGCTGAACTCCTTATTTTGTAATCCAGTGCTAACACTGAATGTTGCCTCATGAAAAGTTTCATAGAAATTGTTAACAAGAAAGTTCAGATTTTAAAAAGTAAATCTGGGCCTAATGCTGCCTGTAAAGGAGAGCTGTAAATGTTACTGCATGTGTAATAAAACTCCTAATAAATGGTTATTTCAGCCAATATAGATTGGGTTTTTTGAGACTCCAGTAGATGAACATCTTATCCATGACCACAGTTTATGAACATTTCTGATGTGCCTGTGTTTGATGCACAACTGTAATATATTTGTAATGATTAATAATGTATTAATGCTTTAATAAACCCTTCATGAACAGAATCTAAGGACTAGGCAAGTTTAAAACTCTCACATTTATTATTTGTATCAGAGGCTTGTAATTTCCTACATTCTTCAAAGACTAAAATAAATTGTGATTCATGGAATTTAAAAAACACATCAGGCACTGCAGTCACAGAATAATTTTAGGACAAAATCCAGTGCATGTCAATGTAGAAGATGGACAGATTTTCTCACAGAGACACCAGCATTCATAACTCTGTCTCAAAGCAGTGAATATGCAATTCAGAGTTAACGCTGACTAGTGCAACAGATACCTGAAGAGCGCACAAGTTACTAAACCACAAATAAATGCTTCAGTATATCATTCCCTGTTCCTCAGTCCAGTGCCTCTGGCAGCTCCCTTGACCACTAGCTCACCCCACATCCCGTAAGCTCTCAAAGTCTCCATGAAGTTAGTCCTGTGGAGAACTTGAAGCAAGAAGTAGAAAATGGAGTGAGATGTCCACTCTATAGGGTGTTACTTCATTTCCCTGAGCTTTTCTCAAGCAAAACAGATGAAGAACCTGAAAGAAAGTTACAGTCTCAAATATCACTGCTATTCCTGTTAAGTACGGCCCCTGAAGTATGTGAAACACCAGATTTCTGGTCCCAAGAGTTGCAATATATAGAGGTAAGACTGGACAAGGGTTTATATGTCCATCTCTTTACCTCTTTAATTCTTGTAAGAGATTCCTTTTTTATTATGGTTTTGTTTTTCTAGGGTTTATGTGGTTTTGAAGGGACACAAGGTGGTGGAGTGGCACATTGTATCTACCTTCACAAAGACAAAACATTTTCAAAAATTGACTTGTCAGGGAAAGAGATAGATGGGCTTTCTGAGAACTTCTGATTTTCTCCATCAGATTTTTTCTGCCCTGCTTTCTAGGCACCAGGTTGATTGAACATGCCTGCTGTGATTCCACCAGTATCCATGAAACAGACATCCAATGCAGCTGACATTTTGGCTCTTTCATTCAGTTTACAGAGCTTTACAATGAGGAATTAGTCAGCCTTTTTATAAACTACTATTTTTCCTGGCAGAAAAATGGAGACCGATTAACTATCAATGGCAAACATTTCCAAGATTATAATAACATGTAAATCTCATTTTTATCCTGGTGTCTAATGTGACTTGAAATATATATATTCTATTTCTGTTAATGTAACTTTGGAATGAAGACAAGAGCAGCCTCCATTCCAGACCTTCCAATATACCAGAAGAGTTCAACCAACACTGCAACAAATGATGCTGCTGCCAGTTGACAAGTGGGTACTGAGCTGGACACAGAGGTGAGAAAAGGTCAAGCTCCTCTAGTTTACACCAAATAAGGCTTTCCCCTAAAAGCTGATCAGGCTCTTAGGAAACACCTGCAGATATAGAACTAATTAAAACACTGACTTGACTACAGAGCAGCTGATTATCTTGCAGAAAATATTCTTTCTGTAACTATATGTCCTGTATTCTCTGTTTATTCTCTGAAATTCTTCTCTCTTCTTGATGAACATTTGCCTGTAAACAACTGTAAAGCTGGCACTGAAAACCAGTCTCAGTCTCAGAAATTATAAACTTCTGGCTGCTTTGTCTTTACCACAGCACACAAAACTTCAGAACGATCTGTACTGGAAACAAACAAAAAGAAAACTGAAAGCTGAAATATTTCCCCAAGCCATTTAGTGGACTTAAGATAAAGTAAACCTGGTCTCATACATCTTTTCTGTGGTGAAGATTTCATCTCTTGCAAAAGACACTGTATTTGTGCCTCTCAGTTTGGGAAACAGGCAGGAGGACTCCAGTGCTTTTCAGAGCCAGTCTCATCATCATTACATTCACAATCCAAAATATACTGAATATTCTTCTTAAAAGTCAGCTTTTTGCTGGCTTCCCTTTCACTCACTCATCAATAATAAACAGGAACTGCTCACAGACAGACCTGCCTGCACCCCATTGCTGTGGGCTCTGCTGCCATCAAGTGGAAACCAGCACAAACACAAAGAATCCCCATCTCACAAACCCGAAGGTGCTGGTGTATTAATATCTCAGGTGTTGCCCAGAGGCCCTGGAGATGGACAACCCACAGCGGAAAGTAGCCTGTAGCCACCCTTAGCCTCTGAGGGCAAAGCCAACACCTTGAAAATGCTGAGCTGATGGCTATGCCTTAGGGCAACCAGTGAGTAGCTGTGCAAGTCCATTCTTTGTGAGAAATGACCATCACTCATCCTCATCGAATTGTTCGAGTCAGCAGGGTCATTTCTTATACATGTACATATATCTAAATACACCTACGGATTGAGATGTCCTTCCAGAGTGTCAGGCAGCAATGGGGTGAGGGCAGTGAGGTGGGTGACAAGGGTGATGGTGAGAGCAAAGGCAATGCCCTTCCCAACATGATGATGTCCCCTAGCATCTGGCTAGAAGGGATGGTGACTGAGGTCAGTCACAGCCCAGGTATGACCAGACCATCCTGTGGCAATGGGCAGGTCTCAGTCTGGCAGGAATTAAGTTCACATTTCCCACTAACTTGAGCAAAGAGCACAAATATAGACGGGTTGTGGTGATGCCTTCCCATCGCCACTGTTGGAGCTGAGCTGCTATGCAGCAAAGCCTGCACAAGCACTGGGACCGGCAGTATGATGTGCTCCCTTTTGCTTCCTCTCCCTCTGGGCACATGTTTCTCATACATCATATTTTTGGTGCAAAGAGAAACTTCTTTGTTTGTACCATTCACAGCACAGGGAGACTTACCTGTCTGGCTTCTGTGTGCTACAACATTCAGACCTACACTCATCCCACAGATGTGAATTAGAAAATAGCCTAAAAAACAAAGTAGTGAAAAGATTTTTGCCTTATAGATTTTTGGTGCTAGTATGTATTGCATATAACCACTACTGAGGATGGGACTTGGTTTTGAAGATTGGAAAAGGTATAGAAATCCTTTCTAGATATCATACGAGTGCAAGTATGAAGAGGGATCCCAGCAGGAAGCCAGCCAAGTAACAACAATCACGCCAATATGGCTACATATCGTTCTCGTTTATTGCTTCACAAGTACGTGCTTATATAGTCTGTCAGGCTGTTCATGTGCACATCTAAATTGTTTTATTGGTTAACACCTACGTGCTACGTGTGCCAAGCCTTATGCAGATTGGTTAACTATAGCTGGCTACATACCAGGTGCACACCTCCCTTGCGGTTAACCCATTCAAGTTCTGTGTTTTCTCTTACTCTATATCTCATACTATTATTTCTACTCTACAAGCTTTAAGTCAGGGTTGTCCAATCCTTCAAGGGCCACTGCAATTCCTTGATCAACAAGGAATTCCTCTACACAAGTAGAGCAGCAAATAACAAGCATTTAACTGCTTCTCATGTGGGAGCAACCTCATTTCCCTTCTGACAGCGGGCACAACGATGGTCAGCACTCCAGTACAAATCACACCATCACTGACAGTGGCCATCCAAGCACCCTAAAATGTAAAATCACCATTCAGCTGGTATCTTTCACAACGATGATTCCGGGGACAGCCCATGACTCTGACAGCATCTTTTTCCTGGGAGGCAAAGGCAGCTTCTAAGAGGGTTTTTTTTTTTTTCCCTAAGCCAATTTATGGAAACCACATCAGCAGACTAAACAATAATTTCAGTAGTTTAGGATTAATGTTTCCCACTGAGAGGGAGTTTGTTTTCAGTTTAGTGTAGACAATTCATATTGCAAAGCTCAACTTTTTTAGGAAAGAGACTACGTATCAGCTTCTCTGATTCACGTTTACCCAGGATTTAATAATCAAGGATTCAGTCCAACACGCAGATACATGTCAGCAGAATATTCACCCATGTGTGGCAGTAATGCTGTGATCCTTTAACACATTAATTCTGGATTTGTAGCAAATGAAAGAGGTGGACACTTATACTTCTGTGAAGTGTGTATAAAGCACAAAACAGTTACAATGTTCTGCTTTTTATCCCAGGCTCCTGTATCAAATAAGTCTTTCATAAACTGATAGGTTTTCGTCCTAAAAATATTCTTTTCTATTCCCTTTAGTTTCCATAAATTTGCTTCTCAGATAGATAAAAATATTATAATTTCCTAACAGTTCTTTCACATGAGGTGGCTTGGGATATTTTGCCATTTTGTCTTTCAGTTTAAATCATCTTCACTCAGTGAATATTTTCTCATTTCCCTGCCATGTCTGTCCTGATGTATGTGTATGGAGCAACTCCATTTCTTGCTCATCTTTGGTTTGGAAGGTTAAGCAAACCAAAGTCTTGCCAAATCTTTCTGCATAAGTAGTGTCAAATCAGCATGTACTTGCCTTTCACTGCACAAATGTGTACAACCAAGTAAAAGAATGGCAATAAAAAATAAGGAGCAAAGATACTGGGGAAAAGAGGAAAGCACTCAGAACCCTGTACATAGGGATGGGAACATGACAAAGGTCTCTGTTCCATAACCATACTATAAAATCACAGCAGTAATTCGGTCTGAACCAAAATATAACAACATTTCTATCGAAATGTTTCTAAAAAGTAAACTGAGACAAATAGTTCTAGTTAAAAGTGGAAATCTCTAAATAATCTCTAATCCTAAATAAAGTGTTTCATTTGGTTGACTTTTGATTCTTTGGTCTTTTTGTAGGCATTGTGCTCGACTTACTTGTTTATGAAAGAAATCTTTTTTAGATGATGTTTATGAATTCAGAACTTTGTAGGTTTCAGACAATGAATGTCAAAACAAATATTTCAGCAATACAGAATACTTCATTCTGAAAATGTCAAAATTACTTGTTTTGACTTCTTCACAATTTAGCCTCCTCTTTTACTGTCTTACACTGCTTATCAGACTCGACATGACTTCACAGTTTGTTTAATCGAAATGTCCAGTTTTGGCAAAGTTACTCAGAAAAGAAAATGATCCTTATCTACTTATTGGGTCTGCCTCATCTTACTCTTCATCCTGGGAAAAAAAGGTGGTGGATAGCGGTATCAGCAAAATGATGAGTAAACTGGAAATAGTAAAGAGGATTCTGTTATCTGGTTTTCCCAATAAAAAAGCTAAGAAAACCCAAATGTAAGTAGCAGATGGCAGGTTAGAAAAAATATGTGTATATATATATATATAAAAACATTAATTTCGCCATAGAACCCCTTTGTACAGAATATTATGAAAGCAAAAAGGTTTACATAGGCTAGGGAGATTAATTTATGGAAAGAAAGCCTTAGAGAATGACTGATAGACAACACCTCTGGCTCAGCAAGGCCCCAAGCTGCCAGCTGTTGAAGGCTCAAAGAATGTTTTGGCAAACTATTGTCATGTTCCTTCTCTGCTCCCTCTGGAGGTACTTCTAGAAATTTTCTGAGGTAGGTTACTGAGCTCGATAGACCTTTGATCTGACCCACTCATCTGTTTTGAAGCGCGTTAGTGCAAATAACACAAAGAAACAGAATTAATGAAAGAACCAAGCTGGGCTGCTCTGCCTGTTGAGCACAGCTGTGTTTCGATGGTACAAACCCTATTAAAAATGTCACGTTTGATGTCTGCAATGCACTTCTGAGTTCCTACTGAAAAGTGAGCCGCTGCCCTTCTGGGAGGCTTTAACAACCCAGATATTATCTGGTTTATTTCCCTATTGGCAAGCTTATGATAGCTTGTCCTATCAAACTGTTTACTGTACCATACTAGTTTACTTTATTTCTTCTTGTCTTATGTAGCAATTCAGATCTGTTCAAAACAGCAGTGTCAATAAATAAGCAGAATGCAACCTGCTAAGATCTTAAAGCAAAAGAATTGGGGAGGAGACAAAAGAACGTAATTTCATTTAGATGTTAATTCAATATCTTTAAGGCCATCAAATACCCATATTTTATTTTATTTCCCTTCACGCTGCATAAACATTTAGCACAGCATGGGGGTACAGCTGCTCCTCAAGGGGAGCTGCTCCTCATGGGGGTGATGCTGCTGCATCCTTTACAGAACAGGCTGGCAGCATTATTCTGGTTTCTCCTCTAAAATGAGATGAGAGAAAATTAAACTGATTACACTTTTTTTGAAACCTCAGTCCTATAGTTGGGTTCTTAAGCATGATGGTGACAGCTGCTGTTCTCATTTGAATACATAGCCTTCAGAAAGTACTTGAAAATCTGCTCTGAGACACAAGCACCATGTGGAAATCACTGTCAGTGGAGTCAAAGAGCCAGTGCGTGGAGTACTGCAAAAAGAGCCAGGCTAAGGAGAGGAAATCCCTGGTTTTGTAAAACCTGATACAGCTTTTTCATTGATTATTACTCAAAAGAGTAATTCTTTTTACCACTTTCAGAAGCATGTTAAGTGTCTATCCAAAGAAAAATATAATAAAATAAATATAAAAGTGACAGAGGTTCTCAAGCCTTGGTTCATGGATCACTGGCTAGAAGTTCATAGAGGTGAAAGAATACAGTGGATATCTTCTGATTCCCAGCTGCTTTAAAAACTGCAAATACTCAGTATTGTCAAAATATCATTTTCTCTGTCAACAGCTGCCTATTTTGTTACTGGAATCACAAAAGATTACATGAACCACACACCAAAATGCAGGGTAAGGTTGTAAAAGAAACATTATGCAGTGACTCATTGTTTAAGGACTATGTTCAGTGCCTGAAGTGTCATATTGAGAGCTGCTGAGCTCACTTAAATTTGTGGCCCCAATTATAGCCACAAAACACTTGGACATGTGCCCAATGAGACACAAAACACATTGGCGAAGTGCTTGGGCATAGTTCTTCAAATCAGTGCATGCTACTGCATGAAGGGAGGGAAAATGAGAAAGAAAAATCAGAGGAGAGAAAAACAGTGGAGAATGCCACACAGCCTTAAACATTTTATGCCACAGAAAGATGCTAGCTAGAGGAATAGTGAGAGGCAGGTAGGTACGGAGTAAGAAGAGACGTGGCCACTGTTCATAGGGAAGGTGCCAGGGAAGGGAGCAGCCAAGAGAAAGGGTGATCTCAAGATGAAGGAAGCCCACCATTGCCCTGCCCTGTGGTACTTTACCCTAGTGCTCCCATGCAGTGTCAGTCACTTTGACTGGACATCCCAGTAAGGCTCAGATTTGCTTTCATCCCAAAGAAGGGGTTTAAAATAACTCAGGTGTTGGAGCAGCAACTGGGAAGCTGATCCTGGTGGTTTACTCTGAAATGGAGGGTTGTGCTGATGTAGCAGTGGCATTTAGGATAGGTGTTCAGAAAGTCCCACCTGCGTCCCTTGTTTCACCAGGTGAAAGTCCCTTGTTTCATCTCTGTTCTTCAATCCTCTCTCTGTAAAATGACAGTAGCTCCCTTCCATCCTAAAGAATGTTATGACAGTAAATACATGCCTCGATATCCTGAGAACACTGGATGAAATGAAGCAGTATAAAAAGCTACATGGAGAATCTCAAAGGGAAATTAATAATTGTTGTTTTCAGAACAGGTTTTTGAAGTTTTACAACAATAAGGAATGGAGGTCCCTCACTAAATGACAGAAACAACTGGTGATGAAAGAGGTCCTGCAGAGAAACTATTTGATAATGCATACAGTAATTAAAAAATACATAATAGTGCAGCTGGACAAAAAGTCTGACATAAGATTGTGCAGTGCTTCATTTTTTAGTGCTAGTCTTGCAATTTTAATAACATCATTTATTTCTGACTGGGTAACACACAGCAGAGAGACCTCAGATCACTAAATGATAGAGCATTCACTCCTTACTTGAGCTAAAAAATGCAGTAGGTATTTGCATATGGTAAGATGCAGTTTTTTGGAAGTATGTTATTTTTAAGGTATCTTAACAAATACTTTGGAGATTTGAATCTCAGTAAGTATATCAGGCATTGAAATTACTGGTTGCTTCATTTTAGCTTTGTGCACCAGGTAACTCACAAATACAACAGCAGGGCTGATGAATCCATCCAGTTTTTCTCATGTGTACATACGTATACAGACACATATTATTTCAGAGTTTCAAAAGAATCTCAGTTATGTTCTCCAGTGCTGCCTTTCTCTTTTAAAAAGTTTTCCTTAGTGATTTCCCCCCAGTTTGGTGGCCTCTGCAAATTTGACAAGAGGGCACACTCTGTCACTTCCTCCAGATTGTTGGTAAAGGTGCTAAATGGTACAGTTCCCAGGAAAGACCCATGCAACTTTCCACTTGTTAATGGCCTCCAAGGTAGAGTGTAACCCATTAAACATGACCCTTCAAGCCCAATAATGCAACCAGATTTTATCTGTTTAGTTATACCCTTATACAGATCATAGTGCCCTAACTTGAATCATGCTTGTTTTATTCATTTTCCTATACACAGTCCTATGTAACTAATATCAAGTCTTGCTTAACAAAAGTGTATATAGGAATTTGTGTTCTCCTAAGGGACAAAGTAAGTTGCATCCTAAAAAATGTCCTTACAATAACAGTAAGTAGTCATTAATGTGATGATTGTGTGAACACTGCAAGTCAGAAAAAAATCCAATTTCACATGGCATAGGTACACAAGAGGATGACAGTCATTAGCAGAGATGTTGTGAATGCTAATTCTCTGCTGCCCATCATTATTTCAGGGAAATTGGACTCTTTCCAAAGCCAGGCACTGTGTACCTTGCTATGCAGCAATGAAAGAGCCATTTGGGGTCAGCTGTAACTGTAAAATCAATGGACAGCAAAGGAGTCCCTCATTACTCAGCTTGACTGGAGACAGAAGAATATTTGATGATCACTTTTATATTCCGTCCCTGAAGGTGACCACAATTAAGCCAGCCTAAAATGATGATGGCTAATGGGATGCCGCTGAGATTCAAATATTATGTAGAATCCCATGGTATGTGAAGTTAAAGCCAGTAGCACATTTCTGGAGTCTAATTAAAAACAATAACAAAAGTTTAATGAACACTGTATTAGTGCAATGGGAGAATTTTTTATTTTAAAAATTGTCCTAACAAGAGAAGATAGAACATTTGAGAGAGATGAAAAAAAAGCCCAGCTGGCCAAAGGATTAAAAGGTCAAACATATTTCACTATTGCTTTTAGTTTCCTGTAGGAATTATAAACAGAAAGATTTCTGAGAAACCTGGTGGAAGAAAAATAGCTTTAGCAGCACCTGAAACCATAGTGGGCAAAGGTATTTCAATGGCATTCATTGTAGCCTGAAAGAAGAAATTGCTCACTTCTCTAGGTGAAATGTATTAACCTCTAACAGGCAGTGAGTCAATAAAAATGATTTAAGACTTCTTTCTGTCCTTAAACTCTGTGAATCTATGAATACCAGACGACACCTGTGCAAAGCCAACTGCTTGTCATTCATACCATGATCTTCTTTATGTTTCCTGAAGTATTTAAAGGACAATGTTCTTTTTCTCTATCTGCCCACTTGCACATCTTAAAAGAGTTTGTAATCATATGCCGGAGACTTTGTGAGTTGTTGCTACCCTCTGGATGACATACTTGGGATACGTGTGCAGAATTGCAGCTATGCTGCTACCAGCACATGATAAAAATGGGAAAACGACTAGGCCCCAGTTCTTCTATTTGTACTAAATCTTTCTTTCTAAACTATAGATTTCTTGTAATTCCTGTAGCCCCTACGGCTCTGCCAGGACATAAACAACAACAGTGAGTGCAGAACGTGAGTCCCAGTTTTACTCCCATCACAAGACACAGAAGGCAGCAAGGACATCTTCCAACTAAACAATACCTTAGTCACAGTTTTGAGTACAAACTAACATGAAAAGATCTTCCATGATGGAAAGAGCAAAATGTAAGTGCCTTTTAAGGGAGGATGTAGGAGAAGGATTAATTTTCCAAAAGCCAAGGTGGATACGAAGGGTGACAGGCAGAGAGAGGGGAGATTGTTGGAAAGTCCTCTCTCGGTGCTCAGGCATCAGTGTTAGAGAAAACACTCTAGGCCTCTCCCTGACTGCAGAAATCAGCTGCTTCCCTGGAGGGTCAAAGGGGATGTATTGCTTTGCTGCAGCCCCCCCATCAGAGGAGTGTGCAATTTCTGCAACACCAAGTGCTTTCCATTTGCACGCCTGCTGCTTTTCCCCTCACAACAGTATGGTCTGCCAGTCACTTTTATGTGCAGCTGTGCACCTTCATACCCTGAGGCAATATACCCCAAGACAGAGTTTTGTAGCCAGTTAGCATGGGCAATGAGTGTGCAATCAAAATGTGCTCTGAGCGGTAGGATTAGCATAATGAGTAAGGGTGACTAATGAAGAGGTGGAGTCTATCAAAGTGAAATCATATAGTTACTCTAGGAAGAATATCCTGAGAGAGATCACCAGCTGCACTGGAGAGGAGGACTGTCTGGGAATTCCCACCACCAACACCACTGCTTCACCTCCCAGCTAGCTGCCATGGAAAATTCCATTTTCTCTTTCCCTTAGCCCTTTTCTCCTTCCCTTTTTTCATTTTCCACTTCTTTTTCCCCTTTCCCCCTTTCTTAAATTTGTGGCAATTTGAGTCTTTCCTTAAAAATGGTCATTCTTACCAGAGCTGTTTACCCTTGGTTTTTTATATCATCAGTCATAACCAAACACACTCTCTGTAAAAAATCCAGGTGGATGTTGTGGTATAAAACAGCTGGGTAATCAGTCAGTTTAGTGATTTATTGCTGGTGCCTCGGGTGCATAGGGTTCCCACGTTTAGGTTTGTAACCATTTCCTCTGAATTAATGCCGAACAAGCCTAAAAGGTCTTGCTTCTTCTTGTCCTTTTTTCCTTTAAAAACTCTCATCCACAAAAATCTGTATCTTTCTCTCTGAGCCGTACATTTCTTCTTTCAAAAAACTCTCCTCTCTGACACTCTTGTTTTCATCTAACAGCCTGGAAGAATATCTTCTGGACAGTTACTGTGTCAGGAGTGCTACCAGTCATCTCTGCAAACTGTTTTATTAACTATTTGTGGGAGGCAGTATGCACCAATAGACAAGGCAGTGTACTAAGGCTTAAGACTGATGGGGTCTATTCCTGTCTTTGTGACTCCCTTTTCTGGGGTTTTTGGCAAATTATTCCACCTCTGTGACATAGTTTCTTTATCTTTGGTAAAGTGAGCGTTGTTACCAGATTTTTACTGTTGTCTGCAGAGTACTTTGACTAGAGATGAGGGGATTTAGATAAGTATGGGCAGTTTTTGTTAGATCCAGATTGTTGACAATTAAATTTTTATGAGCAAATAGGTCTTAAAACTAGACCATTGTGAAGTCAGCTGATTTCATTTCATCAAACCTAGGAACTTGGTAACAATGGAGGAGGGAAGCTGCTGGAAGATGGATGGAGAGGTGCCCAGTCAAGTTCACTGCTGTTCTTTTATATAATCAGTGCAAATGAAACACTCACGATTCCCACCTAATTATTAAACTGTGCCTTATTTCACTTGTTTTACCCATCTAGAAAGTAAGAATCTAATTCAGACAGCTAATTTCCTGCTGTAGTTGAGAGGGAGAGAGAGACAGATTCCTTGAAGAGCAGTCCATCCAACAGTTAGGATACCACCCTGAACAATGACATCTTTATCTGGAAGCTGCTAATCTACTAAGCATGCTGTAACTGCAAAGTCCTAGCATTATAGCTACAGTTTTGTAGCTGTGTTTCTTTGGTTGCTCATAATCTTGTTGTAAAAGAGTAGACTGCTGAAATGGTTTTTCTCAGTTGTTTCCAAGATACATCCTCTTGAGTGACTGCAGAAATTATTTCTACTATTCCTTAAGTTTATTTGACGTGTTGTGGAATCCTTTTCCCCTTTGAATCTAAAGATCATCTATTTATTTCTTGTGCAATAGCCTGAACCTCTTCTATATTAATTGCTGGCCATAACACAATGTCATAAGCAAGTTTTGTCAGCATGTTTCGACACATGATCCTAAAATGATGAGAAAATATTTAAGAAGTCAGTCACTAGGCTAGTCCTTGAGGACTTCCACTCGTGACTTTCCTTCAGACAGTACATTCCCCTTCAAAAGCACCTACTGCTGTCACTCCTCTAACTAATTCCTTATTCACCTGAAATTTCTTCTGCTAATTTACATCTTCTCCAGTTTCCCATATGGCAGGGTAGGCCAGACAGATGACATCGATGGCATTTCTTTTGTCTAGAAAATGAGTTAGCAAAGAAGGATGTCAGGCTATTTAAATGCAATTCACATTCAACAAACCCAAGCTGCATTTTATCTCATTCTCCATTTTTTTCATTGTCTCTTGTTTTCTTTTTCCATCAAAACAGATGTCAGGGCCCTGAGGGCACTAATAGGCCTTAACGGTCCTGACCAACCTTGCTTGAGGCCTCCACCTTCCCTCAGGGAAGTGCCAGCCCTGGCTATTCCCTGACAATATGTTCTTAAACTTCTCATACTTCTGACATCAGAATAATGGGCCTGTAGTTACATAAATAACACTGTTAACCATTCTTAAATAACATCACTGAATTTTCATGCTTTCCCTGCATTGACATTTGTGTTGTAAGTACTGCTATTACACCAATAGCTGTGTGTATTCTCATGTGTCTTTTACAGAGAAATCTATATTGGAGATGACAGTCTCTCCCTCATCTGAACTCATCAATCTTTCTGACATTTTTGTGTTCATCCTAGTTCTGGTAATTTTTATTTCTGTATTCTTAATCACAGGGCTGTCCTGCCTTATGCCCGTATGTTCATCATCATCATCATCTTTACTAACAACTGAGAAGTACAATAACAATTAATGCTTCATCAGAAAACTTCTTTCTGTATATCCTCATTCAGTTAGGTTGCTAGGTACACGTCTAACTTAGAGCCAGTGGGAAAATCTCTGTATTTAAACACTAAACACTTCACTCTTTGGACACTTGCACCCAGTTGCCAAGCTTGCTGTCACAAGATTAGTGACATTCTGCACTTCAGCTCACATAATGTAGTCTTCAGGCATCTCAAGGAGCTGACACAGGTGTCAAGAGACACTTTCCAAGGCTAAATATTGGAGCTTGCATTTTAATACAGTACATTATTACAGGCAAATATTCTCATCTAGCAGCCATGTACCATATGGTTATCTAGTTTCTAGCAGATTGCTAACCCCAGACCTCCTTAATGCAAATAAATCATGGCATTCTCTTAATATATTGGAGACTGCATCTGTTATCCTGCACCTGTCACTACTGCGGCAACAGAATGATTTATGGTTCTAAACTTCAGCTCATTACAAAATGGCACATGGATAGACACACGTGCCACCATTAGTCTGGGGGACAGAGGGAAATGTAGCAGTGTCATAAACTTCAGGCTTTATTTCCTGATAATATCAAAGTGCTCTGGTAGACAGTTATTTTGAGAAACAGACCTAGAAACTGGTTACTCACCAGTATCCCCATGTTTCTGTGGTAACTGGAGCAATGCTTAACACCTGCTAGTTTAATTTACCATACATGACAGGAGGTGCATTTAACACATTTGTCCACGCAGGAAAACTAAGATCAATACATAGCTTTAGAGTACAAACAAGAAAATAACTTCTTTGGTTATTTGTTGTTTGCAATTCAATTTGAAGTTGATTTCAAATGAATTGATTGTGTATATATATATATATATATATATGTTAGTTTAGAGAAAACAGACCTACTATTTGTTCAAGAAAGAGTAATGAAATATATTCATAACTTGTTGAATAAAAATGACATCAATATTGTTTTCAAAGTGGTCTTTCTCAAAGATAGGATGAATTTCACATAACCTTACCAATCTAATATACACGTGTATGTGTCTCATGACCCTATAGACCATGAAGGTTAATTCCTCCCACCTTAAAAATAGATGTCAGAGATAACTACCTCTTAAGTAAGCACAGAAGACATTTTTTGTAATATGTGCCAAAATTTAATCACATAATGTGCCAAAATTTAATCACATAAATCAAGATCAACCCCAAGACTTTTCTAAACATTAACTTTAGGAATGAGCATGGCTTGTGCAGATTAAATTATTAATTCACCTCTTTGCCCTATTTTTTTCACAAGCTCCTTGCCCTAGCTTCCATCTACCAGTTGATTGTACTATCATTTATTACCAATAAATTCTTACTGATGTCTTGTCTTTTCAAAGTGTTTAAACATAACTGCAAATAATTTCAGTTACAGACTGTTTGAATTCCATGAAAATAATTCAGGCAGATTAGAATCATAGAATCATTCAGGTTGGAAAAGAACCTTGGGATTATTGAGTCCAACCATTAACCGTGTTCTACAAAGTTCACCCCTAATCTGTGTCCCCCAACACCACATCTAAAAAACCCTTAAACACATCCAGGGATGGTGACTCAACCACCTCCCTGGGCAGCCTGTTCCAGTGTCCGACTACTCTTTCTGTGAAAAATTTTTCGCTAATGTCCAGTCTAAACCTATCCTGTTGCAGCTTGAATCCATTTCCTCTTGTTCTATTGCTAATTACCTATGAGAAGAGACCAGCACCAACCTCTCTACAATGTCCTTTCAGGTAGTTGTAGAGAGGGATGAGATCTCCCCTTAGCCTCCTCTTCCTCAAACTAAACAGTCCCAGCTCCTTCAATTGCTCTTCATATGATTTATTCTCCAGGCCCTTCACCAGCTTCGTTGCCCTCCTCTGCACTCGCTCCAGCATCTTGATATCTCTTTTGTATTGAGGTGCCCAAAACTGGACACAATACTCAAGGTGTAAAATGTTACCGAACACCCTGAAGAAATATACTTGGCAGAGTCTTGTCTTTCTATTTCAGGTTTCAGAATTACCACACTGTATGCTTGGAGAGCAGAAGAACATGGGGTTTTTTTCTTCACTACCATGTAAATATAATTTAGACAGTAAGATAAGATGGATCAAAAATGCATTTCTGTGCAGTCTTTCTTCTCTTTCATGACCAGATTGGAGCAACTGAATTTCTAGTGCCTAATAATTATATATGTCAGTTCAGGCAGACTATTTTTGATTGTGTTTTTCATTCATACAAAGAATCCGTAAGTGACACCTGATCTGGTCAGAAATTTTCTGATAAAAAATGTTGAACTGGAGTCTTTCATTCACAATTTTTTGATGGTTACTTGCCTGTTTTCATGCCAGTTTTCCTGCTTCTTCAGCAGCCACTGAGACCTGAAAAAGCTTCAGATTCCTCAGCTTTTTAGCTCTGTGACTACAAAGAATTAAACATAACAGCTAAATTCACAGTTTCTTCAGAAAATTGCTGGCTGTCTAACAAAAGAGCATGCACTTGAGTAGTTACTTCTACATTCAGGTTCTTAAGAGCTTCATCCTCTCCCAAACAAGAAAGCTTGTTGGACCTCCAACTCCAAAGCTCTCAGCCTCTTTCAGAGGTCACCAAGCAGGATATTGTGAAATAGGAGCCCTCTAGATTCCTGGAGTGTATCTGCAGCTAAATATTGAGGAATTTTGGCTCCATTAAAATTTCTGGGATATTAGTTTCTCATCCTAGTTCTCAAAACTATTTTTCACAGATGTAGATTTTGCTTTTTCAGCAAGCTGTGAACTAGACACCTTGCACTAACAGATGTTACTATACATCTCAGTAGACACCTCACAGCTCACTAGAGTTTTCGTATTTGTTTGATGCCATACTGCAAGATTTTCAGCATTTATAGATGTGCAAAATTGTTAAAATTGTTAAAATAGTTAACAGGATTTTCAAAAAGGCCTATACACATCTAATTCCACTGATTTGAAATGTTCATTTTCTTTCTCTTTATTGAGAACAAACAGTTGTGAAGTTACTACTATTACCTCTGTGGCAAATACTCTGCAACAAAGAACAACACTCCCTGGATTGAAGTGTTTTTATAGTCTATGTATATATATATTATGAGAATTACTGATGTTCTAAGGTTCTGCTTCAGAGTCTAGAAGGTATTTAAAATGCAAAATTATTGTCAAATCGTTAATAAATTTTCAATTTTCTAAAAAATGCATGTGTGGATTTCCATACATGAATGGAAACTGGTCTTTGAGAACACACATAAATAAACTTTAGGATATTGGGCCAAAATCTACCTTGATATAAACACAGTAAAATCTCAGTATTTTGCTGAGAATTCATATATGGTAAATCAAGCCAGATTTTTGCCAGTGCTGAGCAGCAGAAATGTACCAGCCTTGGAGGAGCTATAAGCCACATTTTTTTTTTTTATTAAAATTGAGCTGGCTTAGATAAACTACAATTCTCAGTCAACTGCTTTGCCCATATGAGGCACAAAAAATACTATGCCATCCTTATGCTTTCAAGTGACAATACATCGTCATTGTTATTAGCTATTTAACGATAGATCTGAAGCCTGTGGAAGTCTGCCACTTATGTTAATAGACTTTGGAACAAGTCTTTCAGAATGATAAACACATTAACAGTAAACCAAAAATACTACAAAAAGCAATCTCAGTCATCCTTCATCAGTTTGGCATCATAAAATCATAGAATGGTAGGGGTTGGAAGGAACCTCTGGAGATCAAGTCCAACCCCCCTGCAGCACAGGAACACCTAGGGCAGGCCACACAGGAACAGATGCAGGCAGGTCTTGAAAGTCTCCAGAGAAGGAGACTCCACAACCCCTCTGGGCAGCCTGTTCCAGTGCTCCGTCACCCTCACAGTAAAGAAGTTTTTCCTCATGTTGAGGTGGAACTTCCTGTGTTTCACCTTGCTACCATTATCTCTTGCCCTGTCAGGACAACAGGGCACAACTGCAAAGAGACTGGCCCCTTCTACTTGACACCCACCTTTCAGATATTTGTAAACATTAATAAGCTCCCCTCTCAGTCTTCTCTTCTCCAGGCTAAACAGCCCCAGGGCTCTCAGCCTTTTCTCGTAAGAGAGATGTTCCAGTTCCTTCATCATCTTTTTAGCTCTCCATTGGACTTTCTGTAGTATTTCCCTGTTCCTCTTGAACTGGGGAGGCCAAAACTCCTACAGTTGTAGATCTCCTACAGTTAGAAAAATAGCCTATGGAAGTTATAAACATATTTCTGAAGTGCGAAACTGAATATGCAGGAGAATCTGCATACAGAAATAAACATTTTTCACATTCAATCTTTCATTTTCTGCATTTTATATATATGGGCTATTTCAATTTGAAACACATCAGTCTGAAAGCATTCTGAATGAAATAGAAAAGACAGATCATTGCTGTCTGAAACTGTATAAGCAAAAGCTCTTTTTAGTTGAATTAAAAATGTTTCTGTAGATTACCAACAATTATACACAAATAGAAATTTTTTTTTAAAATTTAATCTTTAGGAAAATTACTAATGTTACCAATTTTCTAAATTTAATTATAAATTATATTTATTGCTTTTCTGGTAGTTCCAGATTCTTTGAATACAATAGTAATGCAGCAATTCCAGACTTCATCAGAAGCCAAATTAGATTTCTAATCCCTAGAGCTAAAGAGAAAGCAGCATATAAAGGGACAAAACCCAAACAGCTAACAAAAGGTTCAATTAAATCTGTAGGGGTTTTATCCCAAATCATAGTTCCTGGAACTATAATGATTTAGCAGTGTTGAACTACTGTTAAGGATACAAAACGGCTAAGCTTGCGTCACTTGGGGTCTTATTACGTCCTCATTATATCATTATAAAATTACATTCTCAGTTGTGCTATGTTAATCAAGGTACTTCTGAGGTTGAAAGTAACATTTGGTTTGTGAGACTTTTTTTTTTTTTTTTTTAACGTTGCTGCCAGTCCCTTCATCCCCCTCCGGAGATACGCACTCATCTCAAAAATGCCTGGAATGAGTCAAATCACTCAAAAGAGAGCAGCAGCAATGGTAAGAGATTCAGAAAATCTGACCGGCCATAAGAAGCTGAAAAAACAGGATTGTTTAGCCTAAATGGAAGAAAAGAGAGCATGTTTGAATGACTTTATATAAAATTGTTGCCAAAAAACTGGAAAGGACTAACTCATTCTGCATTCCTGTGATGGACAGGATGAGAAGTCACAGGATTAAGTTTCAGGAAGGATCATTTAGGTGAGATGCTAGTAAATGTAATTAGATATATTTTTATAATAGCCCTTTGATCCATCCCTCACAGTCCCCACCACTGAATTTGTGTTAGGCAAAGAGGAGATTTGTATATATAAAGACTGCAGCACAGTCATTGTATTCTTGGTAACAGAAAAAAAAAATAAACTATTCAAGTGTAAATTTGCATAATTACTTAAATTCTTTATTTTGTGGAAAGTGAATAGATCAAGAAGGCAGAAAAGTGTAAAGTAAGTGGTGACTCAGATCTGCTTTTTCCATACCCTTCAAGTCTGTTTTTTATCATAATGCTGGATTTCCCACATCCCAGAGGAAAATCCAGTCCCTTTAAAGACATTAATATCTAATTTATACATTCATTAATAAGTTTCTTATAACCAGTTGCATTACAAGACTTGAATGTAAAGGGGTCATTATGCCAACTACCAAATTTATAAACAAACTTCTGCCAATTGCAACTTCTCTTATTAATCTGACCTAGAAAAAATATGGAGTTACATTTATTTCGTCCTTTTACCTGAGGTATCAAAGTGCTTGAGAAACTTTAATTATCCTCACAACAATCCAACAAGGTAGAAAAGTGTTAGAGCAGCCTATTTAAACCACAAGAAAACAGAATGACAAAGACTAAGTCACTTTCTCATGATCATGCAGAAAATAAATGGCTATCATTAAAGCAGATTAAATAATTCTTCTTTTCAATTCACTAGATAGTGCTTCCTCTCTAACTGTGATAACATCATGATTGTTTATTTATGACAGCACTGTGCTGAAGTAATTCCACTACATTGCAATAACTGATGGAAATAAAACATGAGTATCTGGTCTGCCAAATGTGGCATTTCTACTTCTATTGCCATTTGCCCTTTGTCTCAATTTTAACACACAAATTTGGTGTGTCCATAATAATATCTGATCAGATTGAGCTTCCAGAGCATCCAATTCACTGAAGCTGGAAGTGGAATTCCTCACTAGGGAAAGTCAGGCTCGATGGAAGTGGTAAAAGGTCAGCTGCAAGACATTTTGCTTTCTAAATTGTGCGTGGAAATTGTGTTATTTGTGTGGTACCATACAAGGATGGATTTCTATTTGACAAGGTAACAGAATACAGAATACCTCATTGTGCTAATACCATCTTTCAAAAATGTAATTGCTTCATTAAATGAGGTATCTGATTCTTTAATTAATGTCATGGAATAGAAAGGCTTTTAAAATCATTTAATTGCTGTCCCCTTGCATATATTCAGAAAAATAACAATGGATTACAGGATGAGTAGAAAATTCCTTATGGCAGAGTCTTTTTAGAGACAGTGATTTGCCAGCTTGGCTTCTTTGTCTCTCTCATTAGATTCCACACCAAAGATAAAACACCACATTGAATATTTTTATTAATGTGCTTAGTTCCTACATGGGATGTTACATTGTCAGTCTAGACATACAAAGCTTTCTGAGTGACAGAGTAGAAAATAGTTTTCTCAAAAGCGTCTTCAAAGTTGCTTTGTAATAGGTTTCTAGAAATGAAACCATATCAGCCACAGTTTCATTTTGGTGAATCCTAGTGAGTCAATCTTTGCCAAATTATTATTTGGCTGTTTTCAATATCTTTTTGTCTCGAGCAGTTTTTAAACTACATTAGGTTCCTGAATTACAACTGCCAGACATCATCCATACCTATTACAGAATAGATATTAAGGACTTGGGGGGGGGGGGAAAGCTTCTACTTGTCATCCAGTAAGTCTAATTTTTCTTTATCATTCAGGAGTGATTCTTAGGAGATGTTTCTGAATGGCTTGACAACTTCAATACAAAATTACTCTAACAATGAGTGTACACCAACTCTTTGGCCATAATATCAATAAAGGATTATCTTTTTTAACATTTCTGTGAATAGTTTAAGCTATATCTGACTTTCTTCAGATTCAGCTGATCATGTCCTGCCCCCTGTATTGATGACTCTGAACCATTATGCTCCCTCCTATGTATTAAGTTCTTCAGATAACTGCAGATGAAAACAGCTCTACAGCAGATGGGAAGCGACCCTGTTTCCACAGTGGCAACCAAAACCTCTTTATCCACCTAGCAGAATATATGCAGTAGTTTTTGTCAGCTTTACCTCTGGTGACATTAATTAATGTGCAAAGCAGTTGTATAAAGCTATATTATTAGATCAGTGACTTTCATTGAGTGCTCACATGGGCATCTCTGTACTGCTTCTCAGAGGCCCACTTAAGGTAGTTAAGCAAATAGATCTCAAATGCCTTAAATTTACTGCAGTGTAAAGTTTTCAAATGAAAACCATTATTATTAAATTGGATACATATATTCCTTTGCAAACGAAAATGCAACAAACCAATCAAGAGAAGTGAGCCAGCTCTGTGATATTTTTTTTTTAAAGTATAATCTTTAAGCACATAATGGTGTTTATTATTTCATTTCTGAATTCTTCACAACTTCTTTTTGATATTGAGGTGCCCAGAATAGTTCATTGTTGTGATAGGCTCTAATAGCTAATATCTAATAGTCATTTAACATCCTTATGCACTCTGGTCTCCTGTACCTTTTCACAGTAGGAGCTATACATTCTCTCTGCCCCGAGGGCACTAACTAGTCTGTAGTTCTTTTTTCTTTTCTCTTATTTTGCTTACTTATTGTAGGAAGACAATATGATTAACGTCTCCCTGGAAAATGTCTGGCAGCATTCACTGCATTCTAAGTCAGCTACACTAGCTCCCTTCTAAATTTATTAAATAAGCCAGTCCTTCTATTATTACTACCACTTTTATTACTGATCAGTTGTACTGCAGGAACACTGCAGTGCCTAAGCTTCACCTTGCTAGACGCTCCAGCAACATATGGCAAATAATTGAATCTGTTCTCTAGTTAAAAAAAAAAAAAAGGAGAAACAATGGACATGTAAAACAAATGAGAGGAAATGCAACCTAATCATAGGAAATATTTTATGCCAAATTTATTACAGAGGTGAAAACAGAGACAATCGGTGTAATTCTGGGGACAGGTGGGTGAGCTACTTGGTATATGTATACATATTATAAGCAAGATGCTCTTTTCTCCAAAATATGAACAGGCCAGTCTGGAAAAGGCAGTGCATCCTGGAGCAAAAGAGAGTGAATCCTCTTTTTCTTTTGCAGGCAGGAGTGCTTATAGCAAACAGAGCCTTCAACACGTATATATATTGTGATTTTCATTACCAGATGTCAATGCACTCCTAGTTCTTCATAGCCAGCTTGACATTTGGATACTATGATCTCCTTAAGGGCATGAACAGACCCTTGAATCCCAAAAGTTCCTGTAAAAATAGAACTTCACTGGCTTTACTTCTTTTCAAGAGTTCACATTTCTTTTCATATTCAATAACATCTGCCCTCTGGTGTACTCACAATTCATCTCTGAATTGTTAGTATGGTCAAAATGTTTGAAGGGCAGTAATATTCTGAAAACTAATATTCTGAAAAGAAACCTCAAACGGCACTGTATGGATGTGCCTTTTATTGTCTCCTTGGTGCCTCTAGTGCAAGCTGTTTAGTTTGGCATATTTGAAAGACCACACTGTTACTTGTCCTAAAACTTGCTGCAGATTGATTTGATAATCATGCCAAGTTCTTTTTGTTTCTGATGTCCTTGGTCCTAATAATTCAACTCATTTATCAGTGGCAGTAAGGGAATGGAATGCCTCTTGCTGTGCAGCACTCAGACAAGTAGAAGTGAAAGAACTTTATCAATTTTACATGTCCAGAAAGTGCTATGAAACACTCAGCATGGTTCCTATATGCTGTACTTCTGAATTCACACAACTGTAACCATTCTATTTTGTCCACTTTACTGATGCTCACTGTACTTTCAGAGTAGTCCTTGACATGATACTCTAATGTTCACGCTGAAAAGCAGATCACCAGAAACAGAAGGATTAGTTTCATCCTTTGATAATTATAAACTTACATTCTGCTTTTAAGAAATTAAACTTAAGGAACACTCAGAATTATGTGATCTAGAAATCCACTTGCACGTATTTCCCACAGCTTTTAAGTGATTTTTCAGGTGAAATTGTCATAAATGTAAATAAAAAGAGTCAGTGTTTCTCTGGCAAAACTGGGCTCATGGTTACCATTTGCATCCACTGTTAAACTTCACAGCTCCTTGATAAATTACTCTTTATATTGCATTGGACACATTCTGAACCAGCGTGGCTCATTTTCCTGTGCTGCAGATCCTGGCATATCACAACACAAGAGCTACTAATCTCAGAGTCAAGGTACAGTTCATTTGGAAAAGAAAAGCAGCTTGCCATACAACAAATGTAACATGAGGCGTGGATAAATTCTGAAAACAGGCTGAAAGAACAAACTGGAAAAAAAAAAAAGCACTTGATTGAAGAGTGCAGGTGACCTGGAAGAAGGTGTGCAAACACGGACTAACACTGGAGTTCATATTCGGGGAAACTGATATCACAAGAACATTACTAGTGGCTTTTTAAATCAGCTTCCATGCTCAGCAAACCTCCCCCTTCATACTGAGCATGAAATTTATGCATTTATGGTCTGGGATACACCTGGGAGCTAACTCCAGTCAGCTGCCCTGGCTGACTCCAAACTGCTAATGGCCTGCAGACTGTGAAACTATGGTAAAATATACAGCAAATTCTTTTTTTTTTTTTTTTTTTAATTCATAAACCTGGAAATTGTATGCAATTTTTACAATATTCTCATTTGTGTAGTGATTATTATGCATTTCATCATATACATATGTTCATTTTTTCCTTACAGTTCTACTTGAGTGCTGACCACCGAATCTGATTTACTGATTCAGAGTTTGGTCCACTATAAACCACAGTGAACAAAGCACTTGAATATTTTGGTGCTTTTAGGACTTAATGAAACTAAAATGCAAATGCATACTGAAGTCATGGGCTTGAGCTTAGATGTTTCAAAGGAAGGGAGAGAAGAGAGGAGCTATCATAGGCAGCAAAAGAGAGCTGTCATCTTCAAGTACAATGTCCTATAGGATAAAGATCCTCACAGCCCTGGAATTTTCTTTATTTAAAGTTCAAACTGTGACTACTAATACTACCAATGCCTTGTTTCCATCCTTCGTGTTGTATCCTGTTCATACTCTTTCCTATGGCAAATAAAGAATACCCTGTCATCTGTTTCTTGAAGAGAAGCAAAAGCAAAATATTTAAGCCCTGTAATATCTTAGTTTCTTTGATCACAGCTGGGTGGCAATATAGACTAGAGAGACTAATGACTTGTAATGAAGAAATATTCTGCACAGATTCAAACTCATTTACCTATCATTTTTCCACCTTTTCCAAGGAACGTGAAGAAAAACAGCCAGCCTATTTAGAAAAAGACTTTATACAGAAGTGAATGAAATGGGAACTAAAACCAATAGGCACCAAGTAACCATAATACTAATTAACTGTGATTTTCTTTCAAGCCTTTGACTAACCACGTATTTAGATTGCTCTGTACTATTAGACTGTCTCTTCTTTCTATTATATCCCGGACTCTGTAATCCAATGATAAGAAGGTTTTTGGAAAAAAATTTAGTCTCTAAGTCATAGAAAATATATTAAGACAGGCACAAGGATCAGGATGCAGGACTCTTTTCCTCTAATCAGAGCATGACCTCTTCTCACAAGTCTGCAGAAGCCAGTTCTCTTTCTTTTTTCCTCTGATATCATTAATATCGAATTCTTCTACACATGGTAGCTTGATCAAGCTCCAAGAAGTGATAGAAAGTGAAAGTGCACCCTACCAGAGATTCTCTAGACTTTGGAAGAGTAAGGCCAGTTTTGCAAATTTGGGCTTTTTTCTAAAATTTTCTAACCACCAGGTTGTGGTGCAAGAACTCTCCCACAGCATTACTGTCACATTCCAACATTTGGCTCTCTGGTTCCTGAAAGACATAGGAATCAGACGTAAACCAGACACACATTCTGGTAAAGCCATGTTCCAGCTCAAATACAGCTCTGCATCCTGTGTTCCTTATTGTTGTCTCCAGTTCAGCCTTTCAATGTAATACATAATGTAAAGGAGCAGCGTTAGAGAATTTTCACGTTAATACTTCTGGAAGCGAAGACAGGAAAATAATAGCAACTTAAACTGTGATAATTTAAAAACACTTCTAAAATCTTCTAATCATTATATCAGTTAGGTTTTTTTGTACATATAATTTCTTCATCAGAAATAGGAGACAATAAACTATAACCAAAGCTTCAAAATGTAGTAAAAATGTGGCAGCTATTGAACACAAAGATAGGACAATGGGCCATCTCCCATGGGAGAGACTAGAGGTCCAGCATAGCTGGTTGATATTCAATGATCACATCTCCAAGCTCAAAAAAAGATCTATCAGAACAAGTTGGAAATCAAGCAAAGGTGACAGAAGGCCTGCACAGGTGAGGAAGGGGATCCTAACTGAGCTCAGAAATTAAAAGAAGTCTACAAGAATTGGAAGCAGGGGTGGGTTAGGAAAGCCAAGGCCAGCCTGGAGCTGAATCTGGTGAGGGATACGAAGGGCAACAAGAAAGGTTTCTACAAGTACATTAGCAGCAAATGAAAAACTAGGGAAAACATGGTGTCATGTGAAAAGTCTAAAGTAGTTTGGCAGAAAATAAACCCCCTTGCATTCCAGATGGTCCTCAGATATCAGAGGCTGGGGGCAGCTAGGTTTAGATTCTGAGTGCTGTCCAATTTGCATTATTAGTCTGGTCGCGTTCAGTCTCTCTCAAC
>JAAGNO010030218.1:64039-90478 GCA_033439905.1 Ceryle rudis | reverse complement strand
AAATAATAAAATAAGATAGACATATGAGAATATAATTAATACATCATTTTTCCATATCTGCAAATTAATCCAAAAGGCTTGCTAAAGAGCACATGAAAGCTATGACAAAGTTCAGAGTTGAGTCCAGAATTCATGAGTTCACAGAACCACTCTCCTTCTTTATTTGCTAAATGTTATGACTGTATAAATTTGGCCTTCATAGTTTCTCTTTTTGCAGTAACCTTATATAAAAGTAGTCCTAAAATTCACACTGCCTAACGGCTTTCAAACACCCTTTGCTACTTCAGGTGATTAGTTGCTATAGTTCCATTGCTGTAAGTGCATGATTTTGACATGAAGTATGAAATGCTTCAGGAAAATTGCCAAAAATGTGGGTGTAGCTGACCCCATCTCATTGGTCTATACATTATGTAGGAGGAGGAAATTTTGGGGTAGGAGAAGTGAAACTAGGTAAAAGAAAATCTTGGACAAAGGCTCAAAAAATACTTACACAGATGAGCTTTATCTGTCTGTTGAAGAAAATTTCCAGAGACTGATGCTGTTTCAGTCAATAAAATCTAGCCTGGATATAAAGATCATTAGAATTGGCCTTTAAAGATCATTATGGCCTTGAGAGAAGTAGGTAATGTAGAAGGTTCTTTATAATACTATGAATCGAGTGGGGGAAGCTATTTTTAGTCAGCAATTTTATATTTGGTTTTTCAATTTAAACTACTGGGAAATGTGGAAAGCTGAAAATATTGCTTTAATATCTCCCCAGCTGTGGACTTTTTGTGATAAGATGGAAAATACTAATATCACCTTATATGTATGCAGCTGCCTTTGTCCCAGTGGATCCTAGGACATTGCCAAGCTATTCATAAAGAAAAGTATATTCACTCAATCATAGATTGCCGCAGTCAGATATTAGTCAGGAATACAAAACCAGTTATAAAAAGATACTAAACAAGGACATTTGGGGCACTGATCTCATATGCAAACCCCTGTGCTTAAAGCGTATGAGTAGACAACCCTTAAAGTCACCGACTTACTCATTCTACAGATGAATTTGGAAAGTTAGTGGCACCAGAAAGGGAACAAAAGTGGTGCCTTTCCTGAGATGGTAGAGGATGCTGAGTACATCATTGCTTGTCAAAGGTAATTTTTTATTTGAATGTTCCTAAACAAGAATGTGCAAGAGAGCTGAGAAAGTGCTTCAAGACTGTGAAAGGATCACTCTAGAACAATTCTAAGGTGGGTCTCATGTTACTAAATAACCATGTTATTTAATGAATAATGATGTTATTTAGAAAACAATTTAGTTCTTACTGAATCAAGATCTTCTCTGCAGACCTGCATCCACAGTACTTCTCATTTTAATGAAATGTTATGAGAGTAGCTAATGAAGTTCTGGAAATAAAAATATATTCACCATTCAAGCTCTACCCTTCATACCTGTTGTAAAAGTTTGAAAGAAAGCTTGATTCTGCATTTTGTATTTGTTTAGTCCACTGTTTCAGCTGACCTGCAATCCTTTCCTGCTCCAGCAGCAATGGAGCCACAAAAGGCAGTGCGCTTGCATGCATGATGGACTTAAAAATTACAAAGTGCAGGTACGTCAAAAATTAGACCAAAAAGCAAAAACATTGTTGTATGGATACAATTTGTCCTTTGGGTTCTCCTGTGTATAGCTATCAACTAGCATCCCAAACAACCCCAAATATACAAAAGTGATTTTGGTCTATACTGGCAAAATTTCATTTCTCTTACTTTACAGCAACTACTGTTCTCCCAGCTCCCTTCACATGTGTGCTCTGTATCTATCCTGTCTGCACCAGTGATGCTCCCAATCCCTTACTCTTTCATCTACCTAGTCCCTCCTCATAGTTTCTCAGCACTTCCCTTAATCCTGGTATTTTTCACGCATCATGATACCTGTGAGGGCTCCTACAGGACCTACAGGCTTCTTTCTCCAGTCTTGTGTTTCAGATAGGAAGAAGGAAGCAAAAAATTCATCCTTTTGCTCAAATGCCAGAGACAAAATAAAACCAGGGCTGACTTCTTTCCTAATTTCTTTTTATCACTTTACAATAACAGTATCAGCTTCTAAAGTGTGCACACTAAAGAAAACCAGATCTAATTGCTGTTTCCTAGGAAGGGCAGTGGAAAAGGTGACTAATCAGAGATTGAAGTTCTTAAAATTCAACAGTGTTGCTCTCTCTTATGCTATTTAAAAACTGGCTCAAACCCTAGCCAGTTATTCTCAAGAAAAACATAAGATTTGCCAGTGTCCAGGTAAAATCAGCCTTTGCTATCAGTAGCATCAGAAGTCCACTCCCTGGATACACACTGTCTTTGCTGTTGATATCTTCATTGCTTTGCCTTGAGACATGTCAAGGTCAGGTTGGAACCAGCAAGTAGCAGAAGACAGATTTGAATCTACCAGTGAGGAAAAACACAGCCCCTAGCCCGAGAGGCCTGAGCCAAGCTTGGTGAGGGAGGTCAGCAAGAGCAGCTGCTTTGAAAACTATACCTAATGTCCCAGCAATGTCCAGCAGCAACTTGGCCAAGCAACTGGCCAAGTTGGCAACTTGGCCATAGCCCAAAGCTATGAAAAGACAGAGGTCAGAGTCAGCTGTGGTATTTTCCCTTCCCACACCTACCGAGTTGGGTGATGAGAGACCTCAAGAGCCATACCTCCCCAAGAATCTTTAACTCCAGCCATAACAGGTGTAAAATTCATAGTGCACATTTGTGTTTGTGTTTGTGTACATGGGTGCATCTGTGTGTTTCCCCCTGGGTCCTGCACATTTTTCTCCTCTAATTTGATCAATAAATACTGTCACTTACATCTGGCCAGTTACTCTTTCAGACAACAACGTAATGCTTACAATATAATAATTAGTGATGCCTGTGATGAAACTGTAATGTGGTCTTATGAGGTGGTAGTGTCCAGGTTTGAGGGAAAGTCAAGGATTAAGTCCCCATCCTTACAAGTCATCTGGTTCCTCTGGCTGAAGAGTGGGAGGGCACTCCAACCATCATTTTAAGCTTTTAGAAAATGCAGGGTTGTTTCTGTTAGCTCAAATTCTGTAGGAAAGTCTTGCTTGCCTTTGCTTTTTCCAATAAGCTGAAGCAGTTCCCATTGCTGCTGCTGCTATTTTATGTCTGAACACCGTGGGCCCTGCAAGAAGTTTCATCACTGTGAACTGGCAACTGTTAAGCAGAACTTGATGTCCAAGTAGGTGCAGTATTTGCTCAGCCCAACCTCAGCGTTGAGTATGCAAATGAACAAAAGCCTGCAGAAGTTAAAGTAAGTAAGCAAATATTATGTTACTGTTATTTACACTCTAATAGAATGATGACTGTCAAGGTCAGAAGGTTGAGTTTAGATGTTAGATTGTTAAAAGGCAGTTTTCTGCTTCTGGAGAGAAGCAAGAGTGTGACATAGCCAGTATTGTATCTGCCTGACTCCGAGTCCCTAATCTGACTGACCAAATCCCTTTTTATAGTTAAATCTAATAGGGGCTTAACTTTGCCAAACGAGTGAAATAGCTCAGGCTTCGTAATGACCTTCTCTAGAAGGCAACATAGCAATACATTTTAATTGCTCTACCACCGTACCCCCAATACTAATTCTAAGTATAATGGCATTCAGATCATTAGAAAACTAAACAGTGAATCCAGAGATAAAAGAAATATAATTAGTTAGGGCAGAGTACATGATCATCCAAGCATAACCTGAAAATACCATCTTAATATAACCAATATAGTGTTGCATTCTATATGAATACATTCTTATGCAAGTGAGTAATGCGAACTCCCATGTCAGCTCCTCAACTGCTAACTCTGAAACCCTGAATGACAACTTAAATGTCAGCACTGTTAATTATTTTTCTACAAATTATGTTAACAGAATATTCACTTAAATTGCTTCAGTCAAAAAAGTAAACCTTAAATCTATGCAAGATTACAAAAGTTCCAATTATTCACCCTTCAGTTGTCAAACTTAAATATGGCCAAAAATGGCTTCTACAATCCTTATAATACTTTGTACTATTGAAAACTAAAACCATAGAGATATCATGAAATAATTTAAATTTAAGATGAAACAAAATGCACAACTTGTTTCCTGTAATCTCTTTGGACAGTACAAACTCAAACCTATGCTTTAGAGAGCTTATAATTTTCTATAACTAGTCTATTTTAACTAGAATTATTTTTAATAAATCCTTATGTCAGTGTGGCACAATATAGCAACTGAAGCACAACATATAGCAACAAATCAAATACACAATATGAAGTTTAAGAGAGTCTTTTCTCTTTTTTTTTTTTTTAATTGCAGACAACAGAACTAACAAGAGACTATTTAATTTTATAAGGAAAAACAAGTTAAGCAAGAAATATTCCTGTCTATAGAGCACAGTAACATAAGCAGAAAGCTTTAAAAAAAAGATTTTCTCTCTTGTGCATGCATTATCTATCATTAGATAGATGAGATTCAACAAGGACAAGTGCCAGCTCCTGCACTTTAATCACAAAAACCCCCTGCAATGCTACAGGCCTAGGGAAGAGTGCCTGATGGAAAAGGACCATGGGGATATTGGTTGATCACAGGCTGAACATGAGCCAGCAGCGTGCCCAAGTGCCCAAGTGCCACCAGCATCCTGGCTTGTTTTGGAAATAGTGTGTCCAGCAGGATTAGGGAAGTGATCATGCCCCTGTACTCAGCACTGGTGAGGCTGCACCTTGAATACTGGGTTCAGTTTTGGGCCCCTGACTACAAGAAGGAGAGCAAGGGACTGGAGCGCATCCATCAAAGCACAGCAAAGCTGGTGAAGGGTCTAGAGTCTTATGAGGATCAGATGAGGGAACTGGGGTTGTTGTGCCTAGAGAAAAGGAAGCTCAGGGGAGACCTTATTACTCTCTACAACTACCTGAAAGCAGGCTGTAGCAAGTAGGGGGTCAGTTTTTTCCCCTATATAACAAGTGATAGGACAAGAGGAAATGGCCCCAAGTTGCAGCAAGGCAGATTTAGATTGGACATTAGGAAAATTTTCTTCACCAAAAGGGTTATAAACCACTGGAACAGGTTGCCCAGAGAAGTGGTGGAGTCACCATCCCTGGAGGTATTTAAGAGATGTGTAGATGTGGTGCTTAGTGATATGGTTTTGCTAGCATTAGCTTAATGATTGGACTCAATGATCTTAAAGGTCTTTTCCAACCTAAATGATTTTATGATTACGTTTTATCATCGTTTAAGACTGACACAGAAATATTGACTTGTAATTGTCACAGCCACAGGCCTAGTGGCACCTTTACCCCTTTTCTGCAATGTCTCAGATAATTTTACATTTAATTTTCAGGTTTTCTATTACAGGATAAATTCTTGCGACTCTCCCCTTTTAGACTAGGTCTCAGCCTACAGTATGACTTATCAGTCGGTTTACCTTGCAAATTCATCTAAATCCAAGCTCTTTCTGTTCTTCCCTTCAGTAATCTCATAAGCTGCTTAAGAAAAGAGTAGTTTTCAGTTTAAACTGAAAACAAAATATTTAGAAACCATACTCTGCCTCTATGTCTGTATTATGTCAGGATTTATCACCCCCCTGCCAGTAAATTAGTTAGGCACCTACAGAATCCTCAGGCAGACTTTATGCCTGTGTAATTTTCACAAACAGAAATCCCTCTTGCAAAGGTTTTTTTTTAAATGTCATTCTTCTCTTATTATTTATGTCTTAAGGATCTTTTGGTAGGTTTTATTGCCTCTCAGTGACTTATGCATATTTGTTGATGGATGGCTTATACTGAGCTATTCCTTTTCCTTTCTGTCTGTCTGAGTTTCTGCAAATTAAGTTGGTATGTTCATAAACATTATAACTAACATACAGAATGTAATTATCAAACTATGTAGAGCTGCTATGAATCCATCACATAAATATCACTAAACCCATGTGATTTCTCTGCAAAGATATGAGCATGCTTCTTATGAGAGCTACACTAAGCCTACTGCAACAAAATGTTCAATCAAATTTGTCATCTAAGACTGCAGGGTAAGGTATGAATATATCCTGCAAATAAAAACTGTATTTAAAGTTAAATACACCAATGCACTTAGCTTTTACCTACCATTACATATTACACTACAAAAATAACACATCTTGAAGAATTCAAGTGACAAATATCTAGGAAGGATAACCAGTAGGTTAAATCACTTAAATTATATCTTAATGATGCTACTCCCTTAACACCGTCTCTTTTGACCTATTTTGAATTGTATATTATTTTTAGAAATGTACCATATTCTCGGAATTACTATTAGACTAAACCCATTTTGCTTTACTTAAGGCTTCTTTAAAATCAGTTTGGTGCTGGAATATATTTGTTAACAGAATTAATGTTTCCTCTCAGCAAAGTCTGTTAAAGTAGGTATGTGCTTCACAAATATTATCAATAAGAGCTCAACAACTTCATGTAAAACCCACGCTAGTGACAAAAGATGTCTTGTACAACAAGACTTCACTTTCCATGGTTGTCTCCAAATAGGAAAGCCTGTGGCATATACTCCGTTGGTGACAGGACACCTGTCAATAATGTGTTGCAATGTGATATAAAAGACAAAAAGTGGAAAATAAATTCAGAGTTGCAGATATTGAAAGATCAACATTTCTCTTTACACTACTTCTTCCAGTATTTCTACTGGAACTGTTAATTTCACCTCGGTGCACTCATCCCAGGACCAAGCTGAGCAAGGGGCATGCTATTAAAGGTACAGAATATACCATCCAGACTTGGCTTTCCCTATACTCTCTTCTTACCAGCTAGTTGTGCCAGTGAATAGACTAGACTATATCAGTTGGAAGGGACCTCCAATGATCATCTATCCCAACTGCCTGACCACTTCAGGGATGACCAAAGGTTAAACTATGGTATTAAGGGCATTGTTCAAATGCCTCTGGAGCATTGACTGCCTCTTTAGGAAGCCTGTTCCAGTGTTTGGCCACCCTCTTGGCAAAGAAATGCTTCCTAATGGTTCAGTCTAAACCTCCCCTGCCACAGCTTTGAACCATTCCCATGCGTACTGTCACTGGATACCAGGGAGAAGAGCTCAGAACAACCATCTCCACTTCCCCTCCTCAGGAAGCTGCAGAAAGCAATGAGATCACCCTTCAGTCTCCTTTTTTCCAAACTAGACAAACCCAAAGTCCTCAGCCACTCCTCGCCCAGTTTATACTTGTGCCTGGTGTTATTCTGCCTTAGGTGCAGGATCCAGCATTTTGACTTGTTAAATTTCATCCCATTACTCATAGCCCAGTGCACCAATCTACCTAGATCCCCCTGCAAGGTATCTTCTTAGCTAACTCCCCTTGTTTCTTATACAAATATCAATATTGTATTTTGTCTTGCCTGCCCTGATCTTCCTGCTTTTTTTTTTTCCTGTAGAAAAGTGTTACAGCTTTCCATTAATTTTAATTCAGAAGGTGATTTTAAAGTAGTTTTCTTTCTTTTTCGCTATCATAAATTGTAAAGAATGTGTAAAGCACGTTCTTTAAAGTCAAAAGGAAAAGTTTAGCATCTCATAAGACAAGCTCTAGACAAGAGAGCTTGTCATCATGGGGATGAGCAAAAGCAAATAGAAAATGTCAACAATTTCATATGGGATTCTTTTAATATAGCGAATGAGATATTTAAAGGCACATCAAGGAGACAGAAGCACAGCTCTAGCTAAGGGAAGTGGAATTGTCTAAAGCTTCTAAAAAGCTTTGAAGATGTTGATATGTAATTTTAAAATTTTTTTTGTATTTTTTTTTAAGTTGCCACCACCAATTCTATTTGGGCATGACAGATGGAAGTCAAATTTCTGAATAACTGATTACCACTGAGAGGTGATAAGACAGGGGGGAGATTCAATATATAGAGTGGAAATATGGCTGAAAAGTTCACTTCATTTTCTGCAGATGAAAAAATGAAAATCTGTTGGCAGTTACATTAAAAATTATTTCTAGTACATAATACTTTAAATCTTCCAAAATTTAAGTATTTTAAATAAATAATCCCAAATTTCATTATTTAAAAAAACCAACACCTTAAACCAGTATTTAAGTTAGAAGAAATTATATTTGAAACATTTCAGGTATCAAAAATCAAATGTTTCAGTGTGATTTCTTCACATTAATTCTATTACAGTAGGTAAATAATGAAGAAAAGTGCAATTAGATAAGCGTAATGAAGACCATGTTTTCAGGGCTCTGAGTGCAGCAACAGGTCCCACAGCTTCCTCCCTTCTTCCCTAAGGGTCTGGTTGCTGATCCTAATTTTGCTGACTGGTCTTCTGGAGTCATCTCAGATCTGCCCATCGCCACATGCTGGTCTTGCCTTCCTTTGGCTGTGGTAAACCCCAATCACTGTCCCTGTCCCCACTCTGCTCTTCTGGCTGGGTGCTGTGGGACTGAGCTGTGCTGAGAAGAGCATTGTCCTGCAACTCATCATCACCCTCAGCTCTGGGCTTGCCAGCCCTCATCCAGCAGCTGCTTCTGCTGCTGCCTGACAAATGAAGATCTAAAGTGTTCCTGGGATATTCCTGAAATGAAATACAACCACTAAAAAAAAGTGTAAAGCAAAAATAGAAACATTTCTAGCCATATTTAAGAAAACTACAAGGGACAATTGCCAGGTATTTTCTAGAGTCAGTAAACAAACTTTATCAGAAACTTTCCTGAAACCACATAGAATTTTATCTTAATTTTACAATTTAATTAATTTTTTTTTGTAATTCATGGCTTGAAACAGTATTTCTGCTGACATGAAAACCTTAGCCTTAGCACGGTAGGCTGGAACCAAATAAATGATTCCTTAGAACTGATATTAAAGATGCAGTTCACTTAGATAATTTAAGTAAACAGTCCAAGCAAAACAAACTAAAAGCTCAAAATTTAGTGTACATAAATAGACTAGCAGCTCCTGAAAATGCTCCATGCAATTTTAGGACAATAAATACAAAGTGAATTGTACTGTCCTGGTAGAAAAATTCCCCGGTGTTTGAAGAGTTTTGTGAATCTTAAGTTTAAAAGCACAAATTACTACTGTAAAAAGTTGAAATAGCTGTGATTCTTGAAAGTGTTTTGTTGTTGAATAAGACAGGCTGAAGTCCAAAGAAATGTAAAGAGAAGTGTCATCCAAGCCTAGGTCGCTTGCACAATAATCTGAAAATCATTTGAAGCCATTTTACAAAAGCCTAGCTAGTAATTCAAAAAGAAAAGGGTAATGTTCAACCTTTTCATTATGGAGTAATAATAACGTTTTAAAGGAAAAAGATGAAAAAGATGAAAAAGATTAAAAAGAAAAAAAAAAAAAACAAAAAAAAACAACCAAAACACAACAACAACCAAAACACCCTGCCTACTGACTTCTTTACATTACGTTAAAGCAAATGTACATGTTCTTCACCCCGGGTGATATTTCCTGAGGTGAAATTCCCTCCAGCTTCCTTCAAATCAATGGGCAGCTACTGGAGGGATGCAGGGCGCCGCAGAAGGCACAAGCGGCACTGGGATGCCCACGCCACTGCCACTGCCCCTGCGCGCCGCACGTCCTGCCAGCTCCACGGGGACTCTTCACTCCCGCTTCCCCCCACGGACAGCAGCCACAGCCCTGACACCCGGGTTCTGCTCCAGCCCCGACACCCTCCCCTGTTACCTAAAGTTGTAATGAAGAAAACTCTTCGAACCACATGAGAGTTTAGAAAGTCGACATTGGTTTATTACAGTGCTTGGGTGCACAGGGGCCGCCAGCCCGCCTTCCCGCCTCGCCCTGCCGCCCTTAGCGTTACCGCGGCGACGGGAGAAGCCGCCCGGCCCCGTCCACAACAGCAGCCGGGAGCGGCGGGACCAGGGCGGCGACGGGCGGGAGCTGGGGCGGGATGGGGCAGCGGGGCTGACCGGGCTGCGGAGCTCATGCCGCGGCCACAGCGACATCGGGTGCGAAAGGAGCGACGGGGGCAGCGCGGCAGGTAACGGTCGGGGAGGGGGCGGCCGCGGCACCGCAGGGCCCGAGGGGCGCCGAAGGTGCCCGGGTCTCCTGGGGTGACCAGCACAGCCAGGGCTGCCCCGGTGCCTGTGTTCACCTCAGGTGCCGGTCTCTTACGGAGTCAAGCGAGGTGCCCCTGTGGCAGCGTCACCTCAGGTGCCAGTCCCCTGTGGAGCCAGTGCCCCTGTGACAGTGTCACCTCAGGTGCCTGGTCCCTGTGGAGCTAATGCTACAATGCCCTGTGGAGGTGTCCTCACACCTGCGTGTACTGGTACCCATTCCCTTGAGACCCCCACTGCTCACACCAACCAGGAATTAGGGCTGTTTCATTCCACCCTGTAACCTGTCATGTGGCTGGTTCCTTTTCTTGCATACAGCCATATCCTTTTGTCCTGCTGGACCCACAGAACCAGACTGGTACCAGCAACAGTCTTGTTCTGATTTTTCTTCTCAAGTACTTGAGGGCTGTGTGTCTCAGCATTGCATCTGCTAATCAAGGGAGTGAACAGTCAATAGGAGTCCAAAATTGTGTTTTGCAGTAATTACAGCCTAGGTGTAGGATAATTAGGCTGTGTGAAGGTACGAGAAATGGTCTTTCAGAACATCTTGGTAAACCACTGACATCACACAACAGGGAATGATCTAAAACAACCTTTCTCATGGAAATCCAGGGCTATCCTCAAGCCAGCACCACCTGTGGTATCTCAGTGGTTGCACCAAATGCAAGAGCTGATGACATGGAGCTGAGTTTACTCCAGGATTTTTCAGCTTGCCCATTCCAGCCTGTAATTAGAACTACACTCCCCTGCCCCTGGTGTTTGAAATGGGAGAATTACAGAAAATGAAAGCATAGAACTATCAAGTATGCACTACCCAGCTGTGTAAAAGCACATATTTAAGAATCTGAACTATTTGTCTTTTGTTATTTCAACAGGTTAAAGCCATGATCAGTAATATGGAGCAGGACTTAGAAGTGTTTCAGGAACAAGCTGTCACTAAGTAAGTAATGACTTTTTGTCTGGGAGTAGAATATATAAAGGAATTGAATTATGTGGGTTTATTAAAAATGTGAAACAAAATATTAATAATTTTAGAAGCAAATGTGATTCTTTCTCAATTTCTTCTGCTGCTTTCTATGCAGACTGGAAAGGTTACTGGTACTTAAGACAACACATCTTGCTGCTTTAGCTAATAATCTACTGACTGTTTCTGTTAGGTATCTAAAATTTTTAGATCTTCATACCTGAACAAAATGTGTTCTTTTATGTGATGAATGTGATGTTTTATTAAGATATTAAGAAATGTTATTTGAAACTGTTTTAAAAAATAGTTGAAGTTGCTAGGCTACAGCAGTATAAACTTACATATCACAGCTCTTCAAGCATTCAAAAGTCTTAAAAACAAGGCTATTAATTGCTAAAATCTTATTTTGCACAGGTAATAATCGTGAATGTTCTTCCCAAGTATCGAGTGCACTTTTCATCACAGCACAATCATCTTTTTTCTGACATAATCTAATTTTAGTTCGTTGAATATTAATCTAAAATAGCAGTCGTGCGGCACAAAATCTTTCTAAAGAAGTGTAAACATGGGTGAGATTTGCTGTAGGGCCTCATCCCCTCCAGCCTGTTCAAGGAACACAGCAATATAAAAAGTGCTTCCCCATATATCCCTTGTTTTCCAGCCAAAATGATTTTATGATATAGTGAGTCAAATAGAATGTTTATCTATCATAATTTGCAAATAAATCTATTACCTGTTTTTCATATAAAATAGGCTCTTCTATCATCATTAGCAAGAAGCAGTCCAAGGTAATATGATGCATATTAAGTGTAAAAGTATTTCTTAAAATAACAGAAACATACAAATTCTATTCCACCTTCTGGCCCCAAAAAGTTTTAATAGGATTGAAAGTGTGCTCTGTTCTGCTCTGAAGAATGTGGGCACTTTGCATGATAGAAAAAAAAACGGCTGCAGCAAAATCTTATATTCTGAACAATGTGGCCCTTTTTTTTTTTTATTTTGAGGGGCATTTTTTTTGTTAGTGATATGATTTCATACAAAAACACAAATTAAAGAAAAATAATAAAATACTGCTATTCTTTGGATACTATTTTAACAAATTAGAAGCCTATTTCAAGAGTTCAGAACCGGCCTGGCCTTTGTTATAATCCACGTATGTGAAATTTCGGACCATTGCAGATGAATCTAGAGAGTGATTTGTCCCATCATAAACCAGATATTTTTGGTAGATATTTATTTCCATTAACCGTACAAAGAACCTGGAAGAGTAGATTAGAATACACATCCAGTAATAGGAGACATTCATTGCAGTCTGTGCTCTCAGTATTCCAGAGGTAATGCAGTTAAGTTTAAATCTTGGGAAGACAGCTGAATAACGGTGTTGGAAATCATGACATTTGCATCCCAGCTGCAAGAACTCAGAAATCACAGATTATCCATCCACAGACGTGTATGATTCTGTATGGCTGAAAATTGTTAAATAAATTAGTTGTCATTCGTATAATGGCACCTTGGGGTAGAAGATTCTAATGGATATTGTAGCACAACTAATTTATATGTTGCCTATTTTTAAAGCAAGTTTTAAGAAAGTAAAATGAACCAATATTGGCCCTAGAATCTGGTTTAAGGATCAAAACCTAATGAATGTACTATGTAAGATGGAAATCTCAGTTAACATTGTTCTGTATAGATTTGGCTTGTGTTTGCATAAATATGGTCATACATATTTTCCTATTTGTCAGCAAACCTGAGTAAAAAGGGAAGAAGGCATGAAATAGAGAATGACACTATGAACCAAACATTTTTTAAGGTGATCATTTCTCAATTACAGCTTCACTCTAAAGTGTATGGACAATAATGTTCTTTCTATGTCTGTTAGGAAACAGAAAAATACAGATCTGCAGAACTCCAAAGCAAGATGCAGAATAACAAGCTAGAAAGGTCTAACTAGTACAAAAATAATTTGTAATAAAGATAAAGGCCTGGAGTTGGTAAGCTTATTATCTAGATTTTGGGTTGTCTAAATTTGGAAAATGTAGATTTTACATGAAGATAAATAGTTACTAATGATAGCAGAACATGAATCATCTTGGGTTTCACCAGTACAGAAATAGAATAAAAGACTAAGAGCTTGCCTACATCACTTCAAAAAAGAGATACCTTTAAGTAAATGCAAACAAACAAACAAAACAAAACAAAAAAAGCTGCCACTTGTGCAAGTACAAGTCATTACCTCTGTACATGAAGAATCCATTTGACATGTGCATTCAGCAAAGTGGGAATGCTGAACGCACACCGGTAAAAACTCATATGCATGCTTCTTCACTTTATTGGAAAGTTTGTTCTTTGTGTGTTTGTTTACCTTAATGGCATAAAAAGCAAAAAATAGCAGAGTTTTCTGCATTCCACATCCAGACCAAGGTAAACTCCCATGCTTATGATACCATGTGATTGGCCATGTTCTGAGGAAGATAGCTAGCACTCTTTTCAAAACACTGAATGGACTAAAATAATAGTTACAGCAGCTAGTAGTACCGCTATGCTAGCAGGTGAGGCTAGCTGCCAAACACAGCTTTACACAGATCTGTTTGTAATACCACAGAGTAGTGCGGGTGGTAGAAGAGCAGCGCTAATCTACGGCTTTCCTTTTTCAACTGCAGCTGTACCTGGAGCATCTAGGTAAGGAATTATAGAAGGAAGGTGAAGATAGATTGAGAAGCTGTTTCAGAAGGGATCTGCCCTTCAACAACTCCCTGTTATATATTGGTGGCTCTAGGTTTAAGAAACACGCAAAGAGAAAATTTGCTAGTAGCTGAAGAACTTGCCTTGTGCAGATGATCTGGAAGAGACAGGTGAAACTTAAGAGGGAAAGATGTCAACCATAGTAGATTTGAAGGGGTAACCTGTTGATCCAGGTCTGAGGTTGCATTTACACTTTCATAACAATATTTAGATGATCCATGTGACACACAGTAAAGAAAGTACCTATTTCTGAAGGATAAAATCAGATAGCTGAGTCATTGCTGGTGGTTCACTGAAGTGTTGCCACCTGACATTACACGAGGCTGGAAGGGGCACGGGTCCATATAGCAGTGTCAAAGAAAAGGTAGCCCTGATGCAGTATCGCTTCATCTTCTGTTTTTAAAACCCCATTTAATATTCCACCCTGAGGGTGCATCATTAATGCTATAATGAGATGAGTTTCAGGCACTTGGAAGGGGTTTTTTTTGTTTTGTGACATGTACATCATACTACTTGCTTGCACTTTGGTTATTATCATTCTATGATTCATATTAAATTTTAAAATGCCATTACTAACAGTTTTAACATTAAAAAAGCATTAAGATTTATGTGCATATTAAAAAAGCCTTTCCAAACTTATCATTGATGGTGTTAAAGTTTCCAGCATTAGTTGATACAAAAAAGTTTTTAAAAAATTTCCTTTTAAAAAAATCATATTGATTATTAATTATGATATAGTAAAGCTAACAAATTTGCTTCTGTTTCCTGTAATAACTATTCAATTAAGGGATGTGCACCATTTAAGCATTAAAAAATAAATAAATAAACACATATCCATTCATCCACTAGATAACCTTTAATGATCCCTTCCAGGGTAATCTAGGCTATGATTCTATGCTAAGGAACTTTGTATTTTAGTGTAGTACAGTCAGAAGTTGAGCACACAGGACATAAAGCACAGAATGAGGAAAGAAAGGAAGCATTTTCATGCTAGCATTTGCACAAGATTGTGGTATCAGCTCCCAGGAGTAAAAGCATCTTCTTTTATTAAGGCTTAGTTTGTAGAGTCATTTACAGTAGAGGAGTGTGTTGGTTAGCTTACTGCTCTTCAGTGATGTGCTGGCAGCAACGGAGTGTTGCCTCTGAGTTAATGTCTCAGTTTGTGTTTGGTTTAGTGCAGCTCTGCTAAAGTAGAGTTCCTAATTGCTTGGCACATTCTCAGTCGTGATGTCCTTCCCAAAACATGCCAGACTGTAATGTTCATGACACAAAATGACATTCTGTGCTAATTTTGGGTGTTGGAATCCTCTCCAAAGCTCCCTGGGATAGTGTGGTTGCAGGCATACTGCTGCGCTTTTTATCATTAACCCCCTTGTAGGTTGGTGCTACATTATTCAGATGCTGCACCATCTTTCCTCTCTGTATGACTGTCTCTGTGGCAATTATTTCATAAAAAAAATAGCTATGCTCATTTTAAGGAAATAGCAATGCTCATTTTAATAAACTGTCCTGCCATAGAGATATTAGCATGGCTGCAAAATGATTAGTGATCATAAAGACACTTCAGGTCCACACAGAGGTGCAGACAGAAATGCAAACCAGCAGGCAAGAGAACACATAGCTTTTAAATTTTTATGAAGAACCAATTACATTACAACCAGTGGCTTTCACTTTTACCTTTGGGGAAAATATCTGTGAGATAAATAATATTAGGAAAATGAAAATGGAACATGTTGTAACTTAAAACAGTGTCACAGAATTCTTATTTTCAGTGAAGAAACTTGTTTATCAGAAGGCTAAATTTATTATCATGAAAAGTAATAGGTACTTTTTTTGCATCAGTTTAGATATCAGGATGGATAGTTAACAAATTTATGAAAGAATACAGTTAGTTACTGGTTTCATCAACAGGAAATACAATATAGGATTCTAAACAAAAACAAACAAAAAAAAGACTTGAAAATTATGCAACAGTATGAGGAAATGAAAATTAAATGCAGATTAAACTTCAGTTGTACAATGAATAGTCGCTATGACAGATGAAAAAAGTTAAGAGAAAGCAGATGTACCACTAACAGTTTACTAACTATATAACTGGTTGAGATAAGGGAGGGAGAGTGGACAACAGAGAAACAACAGTGGTTTTATTTGTACTTTTTATTTAGATATGGCAGTATTTTGGTACACTAATCTCTTAATTGTTGCAGAGACAAAAATGCAGACATCTTCACAGTGATCAGATCATATCTTTGAAAAGATTTGAAGATTTTAAATGAGAATATTTTTTTTCATGGCCAAGATAATGTTGAAATGACTAAAGATAACACTTTTCATTACATTCTGATATATTAAAAAGATAAGATGAAAGTATATCTTCTAAAGAAAGTAATAAAACTATATTTGGGTAATTTATAATTAGAATCGCTTATTTAGAAAAAAAAAAAAAGTAAAGCAATTAAAACTAGTAGAGGAAAGAAGAAAGGTATAAAAAAGGCTCTAACAGACCTGGAAAAGACGTAGAGAAGTTTATCGATAGTTATCTCATGTAGGAACAGGATATGCAGATAACAGATGCCACTAAAAAATTTGTCTGTAAAGTAAATGTTTACAGAAAGTGAAATGAAAGAGATGCCACTCCTCAAAAGCTGAGAACTTCAACACATTCTTCCACTGGCTAAAAATTGTCAGTGAAAGGTTTTCCTTCATTGCAGTGAGATGTATGCCACATTTGGTAGTTAGTATGAAAACATTGACATCAAACATTCTATGAGCTCTGAACATATTAAAAATGCTTAGAAGCTGTGGTATTTTTTAAAAAAAAAAGTTGATAAAAATGGGTTTGTTTCCATAAATGACATGATGTAAGCACTACAGTAATAAGTCTGCTAAAGGTTTCTATCAAAAATGTTATCTTAACTAATTCTGATCTCAAATCTCAATTTAAATAAACATCAAATTGAAGTCTTTAAAGACTGACAAAGAATAATTTTGTTGTGGACATTGTGTCCTTAATCTTTTTCCCAAACCCTAGGACCCTAAGTTAAGTGGATAAGAAGCACTAAATCAGGAAAATAAAATGTTCCGGAATATTTCAATAAACATTTTTATTTAAATATGATACATTTTTTGCTAACCAGAATATTTCACTGAATGCTGAGTAGATCCATGAGTTCTAGAAAGATTCAGACTTTTAAATAAATCATTGAAAATCTTAAATGTCAGTTGTAAAATTACAGATTAAGAGAAGTTATCAGTTCATAGAAGAGTAGAGGTTAACTGGGCAATGAACTCTCCAAAATACTTCAGGAAAAAAAATCTCATATACCCTAGAAGGACTGTATAATTTTGACATGAAATAGTAATTCCTATAAATAAAAAGGTTTAAACTGTAGAAAGAAATATGCAATTTCTTGCATTAAAAAAAAATATACAGAGACAAATTTTCTATAATATCTATCTTATTTAAAGTTTTCTTTTATTCATCATCAAATATGAAGTTGGAATGGATCTGAAATAAAGAAATCTCCATACTAAAATTCAGATACTTGGTATAAATATGCTAAACAGTATACATCAGCTGATTTAAACATTGTTTGACACTGTCCAGACAAAGTTTAATTTTTTTAAATTAACACATAAGAGTATAAGAGGGCAACTAAGAGGGGAATTTTGACTGCTTTCAGTTTCTGATGGCCCTTCTAATACACCATAAATTAACCATATATCATTATTTTGTTACTTAGGACACATCGCATTCCTAAAGCAGCAGTGTAAAACACTGTCTTTGACTGCCAGTGACATCATAGTGTAAGGGATGTATTCTAAATTTAATCTCAGAAGTTTGGGAAAAAATCCAATGTTTATGTTGCAGATACTGTACAAAACTTTATGAAATCCAGCACACGGTTGCTCAAAGAGAAGTTCTTTTTCAAAATGCACTCACATCTGTGCTTCCTAGTAGAATTGAAAATTACTATTATTATACAAGCTGCCTTGTTATTTAAGTCCATTTTCCACAAAGAGAATGGGAGAACAGGGTGTAAAAGTTGAACTAGCAATTGAGAATTGTGGGTCTCTTTGAAGCCAGCTGTTTAATAACTTCCTCCAACAAACTCTGCTTCCATCATTATATGCCCTTAGCGGGAAGTCCTATCCCCATAAGCAACTTGATACTCAGCCTTTCCTGTTCTTGTCCGTTGAGGTTTGGGCCTGGATACTTTCAACTCAACTTATGCTTATTTGACAGTTCACCCCTGAAAGAGTTAGAGGATATCAAACAGCATTTAAGCTACACAAGTAGTCCAGGATATGCTAAACATTCTGATTCTGACTTCAGGCAAATTTATGATGGATGAAGTGAGATTCCACTAACATCTGAACGCATTATTTAGCTTTCCCATTTATTTCTTTCTGATGTTGAAAAGTGGTTATTTCTGTCAGTAATAAAATAAAATCTTAACAATGTAAATAAAAAACTGTTTTTTCCCTCATTCTTTATATGACAAAATAAATCTTTTTTTTTAAATTATAATTATTAGAGCTTCTCCACATGAAACTGAACTTCAGGAATTAGTGCAGCAAATTGACTTGATGGTAAACAACAAGAAAGTGGAATGGGAAAGGAAGATGAAAGCTTTAGAAGCAAAGATGAATATCCAGGATCAAGAATTAGCAAATGCCCAAAGCAAACTGGATCAAAAAGGTCAAGAGGTATTAAAGAATATCACATTCTATAAAGATTTATTTTGGTAGTTAGTTAACAGTTCTTTCTAACTGCTCTATAAGGGCACCTGTTTGTTCTATCATGTAAAAATACCAAACACCCTTTAAAGGTCACTAATTATCCTTGTTTTAAAGTGTGCTTCTGTTCTGCGAAGTGATTGTAAAAATGCCATTGAAAGTCTCATATTTCTTCTATTTCCCTAAAGAAATCAAATATTCTCAGTTTAGCTGTAAAAAGATAATCTGATGGTTTTTTCTAAATGCCAATATTTCTAGTTTCATCAGAAATGTTAAAAGGAAATGTACAGTTCAAAACATTTCACAAAATTATGCTTTCGTAATTCCTGTTTACACCTGATTTTTATCATTTTACATGATATACTGTCTTTGTATGATAATTTTCTTGTCAATAGTGAAGTTTCTAATTGTGTTGCCACTTAGACTTGATTATCAAACTGAAAACCCCAGCATACCTGATACTGCCGTACTTCACAGTCTTGTCTGATGAATATTCATTCAGAAGCATCAGTAAATCATAGCACGGCATTCAGTTCCACTTCAGGACATCTGAAGTTGTGTGTTCACACACGGGCATCCTTGTGTGAACTAGGTGTCTAAACTGCCAGTGGGAGTTTTGAGAATGAAACAACTCTCCCTCATGAGCATTTAGGAACTTGCCCTTAGTCATTGCAGTCACAGGATCCAAGAGAATAATTCAACTAACCAATCCTTACAGCATCAATTTATTTATCTGTATGGAGATATTACCTGAAATATTTTAAATATTCTACCTAGCTTCCAGCTGCCCCTCCAGAAAAACATAGGTGTCATGTATGGTCTTTATCATAAAACTCAGATAATTCAAGACATCTCAAATGGCACAGTACTTAGGTAGCTGACGTAAGTCTATAGTGTCTCCCAATAATTTGTACATAAGTAGTTGAAAGTCATTTATATGATTATATAAGCCATTCAAGGCAAATTTTCACAATTGGACACAGCACTTTATATAGTTGGGTCAGAAAAGCTTTCATTAAATGGTCTTTCACAACAGACTCATACAGCATTATCATTAAATCATAACATACAATGAAATTTTTTTACTACCCAGACTTGATGTAGAGACAATCTGGGTTTGTGGTATGCAGTTCGATTATTAAATTACTGAACTAATATATCTTTTTAATATTTATCTCTTAAGCTATCATCTTCTTTCAAAGTTTCAGATGACTATTTCAAAAATGATGGATTTTGGAACACTTCAGAGAAGGTAAATTTGAATGTTTATTCTAACTCTAGGTGGGACTACTTCGACAGAAACTGGAAAACTTACAGAAAACTAAATATGAAATGGCTCAGAAATATGAAACTCAGCTTCAAGCACTGCAATCCCAAGTAGGAAAAACATCACTTTCATTATTTTATAATTGCAGTATAATGAACTTATATGTGCCTAATGTTGATGAATCATGTCATACAAATGATGAGGACTACAGCTTCCTACCAGGCTCCATTACCATTTCTGTACTGACACGTCCAAACTCTTTGGATGGATTTTTGATATGATCATGACATTTGTTATGAAGACTCGATTACCTGATTTGAACTAATAAACTAAAACCTTGGTGAATGAATAGAATGACGAACTAGATTCATGCTAGTAAGACTCTGATGCACATTAGAAATTTTAAGACTTAAACTTTTAAGACATAATGAGAATATGTCTTTGCTGTACTTTTTTCTCATTTTAGTTTGCTTGATTTACAGGGATTATTTAAGTGGTCTGATAGCTTTCCATAAGAGAACATACTATAAAAACTAGAGTAACCTGGATTCACAGAATCACAGTATGGTAAGGGTTGGAAGGGACCTCTGGAGTTCATCTAATCCAACCTTCTTGACAAAGGGGGATCACTTAAGGCAGGCCACACAGGAATGCATCCAGGTGGATTTTGAAAGTGTCTGGAGAAGGAGACTCCAAAACCTCTCTGGGCAGCCTGTTCCAGTGCTCTGTCACCCTCACAGTGAAGAAATTTTTCCTCATGTTGAGGTGGAACTTCCAGTGTTCCAATTTGTGTCCATTGCTCCTCATCCTATTACTGGTCACCACTGAAAAGAGACTAGTCCCATCTTCTTGGCACCCACCCTTCAGATATTTATAAACATTGATAAGATCTCCTCTCAGCCTTCTCTTCTCCAGGCTAAACAGCCCCAAGGCTCTCAGCCTTTCTTCCTAAGAGAGATGATCCCGGCCCTTAATCATCCTTGTAGCCCTCCATTGAACTCTCTCTAGTATTTCCCTGTCTCACTTGAACTGGGCATCCCAGAACTGTGCACAGTACTCCAGATTATTGACACTGGGAATTTGTTTTGGCTTTTTTTTTATTACTGCGTGCACTTGCAATCAAGAAAGCCAACTGTATACTGGGCTGCATCAAAAGAAGCATAGCCAGCAGGTCAAGGGGGGTGTTTCTGTCCTTCTAGTCTGCTCTAGTGAGATCCTACCTGGAGCACTGCATGCAGCTCTGGGGTCATCAGTACAAGACAGTCACGGACCTGTTGGAACAGGTCCAGAGGAAGGCCACAAAAATGATCAGAGGGCTGGAACACCTCTGCTATGAGGAAAGGCTGAGAGAGATGGGATTGTTCAGTGTGGAGAAGAGAAGGCTCTGGGGAGATATTATTGCGGCCTTTCAGCATATAAAAGGGGGATTATGAAAAAGATGGAGACGGACTTTTTACAAGACAGAGCCTGTAGTAACAGAAGAAGAGGCAACGGTTTTAAATTGAAAGAGGGTCAATTTAGATTGTACATAGGAAATTTATTTACAATGAGGGTGGTGAGATGCTGGCACATATTGCCCAGAAAAGTTGTGAAGACCCATCACTGGAAGTGTTCAAACTCAGGCTGGATGGCATTTTGAGCAACCTTATGCAGTGGAAGGTGTCCCTGCCCATGGCAGGTGTTGGACTAGGTGATCTTTAAAGGTCCCTTCCAACCCAAACTATTCTATGGTTCTATGATTCTATTTGGCTGTGTTTGCTCTGTGCCTGTATTTTAGTTTCTTCATTATTTTCCACTTGAGTCATGAGTCTATATTCTTACCACACTTCCGTCTATTCCGTTTCTCAGATTTTAACCAGTGAACATACACAATCCTGCATTGTTTTTCCTGCTATTCTAATGCTACCTTCACTGGATTATCCCACCAGATGATATAAATATTTTATAATTAAAAATTTCCCATCACACTTATCATAGAATCATCTTGGATTACATAAACTGGATTTCATTATTTTCATTTAGAGGTGGTAACACTACCCAAATCCATCAAATGAATAAATGTAGAACTTATTTTTAAGGTTATGTTGCCTTTAACTTATTTCCTCTTTTATATGTGGAAATTGATTTGGCAAACAGTTCTGTGAGTAAGCAGAGAATGTTTTTGTTGTTATGTAGTTAACACTTTTAATCATTTGGGCAACTAGCTAGAAACAAAAGCTATTTTCTAATTTACACAAATTACAGAAAAATAAACGTCTTCGTGTGATTATTGAGAAGATAAACATACGATGAAAACTGGTGAGAATTTTTGCACTTAAGCTGTAAGGTACTTTTAGTAATCCCCCAAAATATAGCATATCTCTTTTTTATCATTCTTTTCACATTTGCTGCAATATTTTTAACTTCTTATTTTTGTTTTAATCACATGCTAAAAATGACTGGGTTTATGTTACATATTGTTATGAAGAACTTCACGGAAATTGAACTTTCTGAAATTGAAACTCTAGGTCATTTTTCATAAAGATATTGATTTTGAAGTTGTTAATTACCCTACAAGTCCTTTCCATGGGCAAATACAATGTTTCCTCTTTGTGGGTGGTTGTTTTTTTAAGAATCTGACACTTCCTAACCTACAAGATTCTCTCTGTAAACCTGGTTATACTTCTTGCCAAGATCCTCCTCTTTAGTTTCCACTCAGACCACCTAACCTTTCTTTCCGTTTCCTGATTGCATCTTCTTCTGTCTTTATGCAGGAAGTTTGGATTTCTAGCTCTTAAGAATATATATAACTTTACTAATCTTGTCTCCAAACATTTCCTTCTCTCTCAATCATCCTATTTATTTTACCAAAGGTTCCAGCACTGATGCCTTTGCATTTTCTTTTCCCATTCCCATTCTTCTCCTTTCACCAAACCATATTTCTTCATGAAATATCCATCCAGTGAACATTGACTGAAGAAGTAAACTGTTAAGTGCTGAAGGAGAGAGGCCTGCCTAGATTCACTAAGTGATAATAAGAAAGTTTGCCTGTCAGAGCAATTCCAAGCACCTATGCTAGACGGTAGGACTATTCCACTCTGCTCCTCTAGCTTTCACCAGGTCTTCTTATTCCTAGTTTCTTTCTTACAGTGCTACAGTGTCTACAACATAATGACTTCAATGCCCTCAGTTCTTAGCTGGAAAAACTCCTGTCTAAAATATAGAACTTCTCCAACAATATTAATCTTTGCCTATCTCCTTTGCCTCCCTTCTTTTGGTTCTTACCCTCACTTGAAAGTTATACCTCCTTCTACAGGGTATAATCACTTCTACTCTGTATAATCTTAAGAGCTACAATTTAGTTTTACACAAATAGTGTATTACTATTTACCAGTAGCATTGTATGTTTCTCTGCAGATGTTATTCTTAAAATCCCTCCCCACTTTTTGTTCCTTTCTAATCTTAGTAGAAATAGAAAGCATCACTTTTTCTAGCTCTCAGAATGCTCAGCTATTCAGAACAAATTTCTCTCTGATAAACTGCTTCTCTGTTCCTTGGTGCTTTTTACTAGCTACTGATAAAAGCAGCTGCTTAATAAGCAACATTTCCACTGAATTGATTGTGTGCCTGTTGAATGCAGAAAAACCTGTATTTTTCTTGTATTAGGGAAATAATTCCTGGCATGTAACCTGTAACTTGTAGGCGACACTGCTGCGCTCATTCAAATGTATATTTTGTCATGATTAAATAGAAAAAACTTTAGGGGCTCCTCTTCATTACTTTTTTTCCTTCATTTTTTTTCTCTATTAATGTTTAATAGTTATTCTCATTTTGAAAATGACAGAAATTCCTCAGCAAAAGAACAAGAATCCTTTCTTGCTCTAAGCACTTCAGCAACCAATTGCCTCGCTAAGACATTTAAAATCTAGATGACTATGTCTGAGCTACCTCAGGCTCCTGTCAGAATCAATGAAGGGAAATGGACGCTCCTAGAATATAATTCATGTCAATGTATGACAAGAATTTAAGAGAGCTGAAATGACTAAGCATTTAGAGGCAGATTTTTAATGGGGAGTCCATTTCTAATGGACAGTCCAATAGCTGTCTTCATCTGAGTTTGCTCTTCCCAGGCAGATCACATATGCCATAATATATTCAAAAGCAAAACTCCTTTTATTTGAAAAAGGATATCTTTCTTCCAAAGGCAACGAGTTCCGTGTTGTTTGAGCCTGGATACTCTGACCCATTTTAAGTATTTTATCTCAACTGTGTTCTCTGGCAAGGTCAATTTCAAATATAGGCAGCTTGCCTGCAAGACTTTTGATTTTGTTTTGAAAGTGATATCTCAGTTCTGTAAATCCATGTTACAAGATTTCTATTCAGAAATTAGAAGTTGGTCAAATCTATTCTTGGAGCTCCCCATTTCATGAAACTTTCTAGTCTAAGACAATCTATGTTCTTGTCATCTTTTCAATTCTTTTTTACTGTTCTACATTGTGAGTTCCCCAAATCTTCTCAAATGTCTCTAGGAAATTTCCAGACTTCTTTGTCTGTCTTTGTTATCTGCACATACCTCAATTGCTCATTCCGGGTAGGTTCAATAAGGTTTCATTCCATTTCCTATTACTTTCTTGGAAGTAATTTCTTTTCCAGAAAGTAATTCGCTTGAGCAGTTAACAAAAATATGAGATTTTATGGGTTTTTTTTGGTTAGGCAAAGAACTTTATGTTAGAGTCATAATTTTTAAAGCCGTATATACCTGAATGTAAAGGAACAAAATAACAAGAGACATGATCAGTATTCATAAACTTCTTTTCTACTCAAGATTCTTTATAAAGCTTCCCTCAAGACCATATTTTAGTGTTTCCTTTGCCAATATCCTTAGTTTTCCTTTTTTTTTTTTAAATACATATGCATGTATCTCACCAGACACCGTGAGTTTGCTCTATCAAACCTGTTAACAGACACTAGTCCCTTTGCTTGTGTGATATAGATAAATGTTGATCAAACCATTCATTTTTCTGAAGAGGCTGGTACCTTCTGAAGAAGGTGGTACTTCTACTGGTAGCTTCCCTTCTCTGCCTCTGCCTCTGACTCCTAAGCCGTGCTTTCATGGTAAGATCAATAGGCAGAACTGCATTTAGTGTATAATTCTCATAGATGCTCTTTGGTACTTAATGATTCCAGAAGAATGTAATCACCACACATATAACATTCCAACAATTTTCGTGATACAGAAGAAACATGCCAGTTTAAAATATGTTACTGATAATCCTTCATTCTGGCTAGTGAAGCACCCTTTAAAAATGTCAACACAAGATGGCAGTAAACAAGTATAGATATAAACATTGGCGAGGAAATGACGCTATGGGTAACAGTGTTATAAAAAACTCCGGGACTTTCAGCAACTTGGTGTAGGGGGAGGTGTCCCTCCCTGCCTGTGACAGGGGGGTTGGAGTTAGGTGATCTTTAAGGTCCCTTCCATCCCAAACCATTCTATGATTCTATGAACTTCATCAGAATTAGGTAGCTGTCAAATCAACTCAGTTGAACAGTTAGTTACCATTTATATGAGACCTTAGTCTTGTTCATCTCTATGAAATTAACTTTATTAATTGATTCTTTTCTACATCGATGAAGTATTTAGAATGCTGAAGCTGCCGTTGGTGATTGTAGTTTAAAGAAAACTTTGGCCATGTGCCAAATCTATTTTTGATAGATTCTGCACGTTCAACTATGCTTTCATTTTTAGTTTTCAAAGTTGACACATAGTTATGAAAAGCTACAGTCACATCACTTAAAACAAAAAAAGGTTGGAAGCAGAGAAAAATGTGAGAAAAGCCTAGAGACAGCAACCGAAGTGAGCAATTTATACAAGAAATTTGAGGTAAGAATACTTGGTTATTATATTCTAATTTTAATATGTCTTTAGAACTAATTTGTGGTTAATAGTTGTGAACCTTAATTTCCTGATAATTCCAGAAAAATTATATCATTTTCTTGCTCTGGCAAGAAAAGATACATAGCTTAATATTCAGGGTTTATTCTTTTATCCTAGTTTTATTAGTGGTTTTAGTAGTTTTATGAGTTAATACAGGTAATTTTCTTTGTAAGTATAAATACATTTTCCTTTTTTTCCTGATTAATATATGTGTACTAAATAGTATAATCTGTTGAGGCATAGAAGAGTCCTTACTGTCAGAAAAGCTCTCACGCTTTCAATTGCAGCCTACCTGCCAACATCTGCTACTACAAGAAGAATAAATGGGTTATACATCTATCGCTGACTAAATGCATCACTACTGTTAAACTGTCTGATCCAGCTAATTTGAGAATGACCTTATTTAAGATTGAAATGTGAAAACTATGTAACACAATGCTATAATTTGATTAATTATGCAGGATGAAAAATGAGTGCTTGGAATATTTTCAGCAAAATCTAGTGTTCAGGAAATAATTACCGTGTTGAAAATCTACTAAGCTCAGCAGTGCTTTAGTGAGGCCTTGAACCTGCAGTCCTCATTAAATAGTCTTGAAACTCCATTGGTATCACATTTTGTAAAATGGGAAGATGTTTATTTGTTTAAAATGCCAAAGCAGATATTAGGAAAGATGTAACAGAAGATTTGTATTAATCTGTGTTGGAAATCATTTGATTTTGTTTCAGTAGCAAATAATTTATT
>JAAGNO010030218.1:51789-63939 GCA_033439905.1 Ceryle rudis | reverse complement strand
TTGTGGAAAGATTATGTATTAATTAAAAAAAAAAAAAAAAGTAGATTTTTCTTAGAACTATACAAATTACAAAGTTATTTAGTTATTTACTCTGTGTTTACTAGCTTTGTTTTGCTGTCCTTCAGGAATTTAAGGCAAAATCAAGAAAATGGGATAAGAAGGGGACAATCGACCAGAATTATCTTGTATATTTAGATGCTGAACAAAAATTGTCTGAGAAATGTAATTTATTTCAGGTAAAATTCCTACCTTCCTCTTTTAGAAAATGAGCGGTTAACTCAGCTAGAGTTATTTTCATTTCATTTGAAAAAATCTGAACACCAGAAGCTTATAGTGAATCTGACAATACAAGGATATATTGGTAGAGAATGCATTACTTCAGGCAAGGCAGACCCATACTGAAAGATATAATGATACATACAGTTAATTTTATTTTCTCATTAATATGATAAAATGAATAAATTTCTTGATGAAAATGGCAATATTTCTTGTTTTAAAAGCCCTGCAAAAAGCAGCCTTTTTACTTTTTAAGTATACTGTGGAGATACATATCATCCATGCCATTTACTAACATGCAATTAATTTTGATGACAAATTATTAAAAAGTATCTTCCCCATTAAGTTTTACATGCCATTGATATGACTCAAATATAACATTCCCCAAATCTAAGATAGCCATCAATTTTTTGAAGATCATAAATATCCATTAATACAATTTATGCAGAAAAATTAATTTCTATATGCTACTCCACACAGTGGGAGGTTTTATGTTGGATCACTTTTCCCTTTTTTGTCACCTTTTCCAGCTTTCCAGTTACCATTCAGTCCTTGGTTGACTTCATGGTTCTTTCTTACTTGCCAATTTGCTTTTGACTTTTTTTTTTTTATATATAGCTTATTGATCTGGTATATTTTTCTTTCTTTAATTCCTTCCAATACAAAATAAAATATTGATTTTGATTTTGTGATGCCTTGATGACCTATCCTGCTCTGAAAAATATTAGAAAATAACTTACAAATTAACTGGGCCACCTGACAGCTTGAAAATTAAGTAAGGGGAAGACAATTACATTGCTGACCAGTAATCCCCTTTTCCACTGTTACTAAGCTCATTAGATCTTAATCTAGTGAAACACTTTCTCAGTAGCTCCTAAAAGACTCTTTACCCATATCCAGAGTTTCCAAGGATGACCAAAAGTTTTGCTTTTAGATTCTGCAAGCATTATATTGCAACTGTTGCACTTCCATAAAATGTGTTAGAAAAGCAAGGCTTTGACTGGACGAAACTACTGACAGAGCCATGCTGATTATATAGTTAGATAAGTCAGAACAGAGTACTCAGGGTGACCATCCACATTTTTCTGTTGAGGCTTTCACCGCTGTCAGTGAATTTTCTTTGAAAACAATTTTCTTCACAACTGTAACATAACACTAACTAATTTATGAAATGGAAGTCTGATGGACTGTTGCCCTTTAACTGTTTTAAAATCATTAATTGGTCCCGTGTCTTTGTCTCAAATTCCTCTTTTGTGAGGTCTTTGATTTCCGGATGGAGTCTTGCACTGTATTTTTCACAGGATGCTTTGACACTTTGGTATGTCAAACTCAGATGTCAAGGGAACCTTAATTTATTATCTGCAGAACTGAAATTTCCCTGCAAATTTATTTTTGACTTTATATTCGATATGCAGCCAGTGGTGAGTTGTTCAGCCAACGTAAAGTGTAAGAACATGGTCAATGACATCAAAAGCTGTCTAAGGCATGCCTTTTTGCAGTTTTTGTCACTGAAGTATGGTATTTGTAATGCTATTTATTTTTAATACACATTTTCTTGCTCAGCTTGATCTCTGCACTTGATAGATGTTTTCCAGGTTGTATTTTGTTGTCATTTTTCAGCTGATTCTCAGTCTTCTGAAAGATTACTGCTGCTTGTTAATCTCCCAGTAGAGGGATCCCTGTATTTTTCTAAACAGCAAAACCATTTACCATAGTGATTATGGTTCTTCATAATGCCTGTGAATTCACAAATATTGGCAATACCAATTTTCTGAAGCTTTGTTTTTCAGACTTTGATTAGTACAAGAGACTGAATGGAGTGTGGGACTCTGTAGAATGTACAAATATTGCTCCCCAAATTTAAGGACAATGATATAAAAGTACAGTTCCTGTAGTAACTGAGCTGTTTATACAAGTACTATGTAATGCCAGCCCTCCAGTCAGAGGTTAATATCTATCCTGAGGCACACACACACAACTACTGAGTTTAATAAATCAAAGAACATTTCTCTCAATTTATTTTTTATAAGTAACTGCTTTGACTAGGTCATTATAAGCACCTTTTTCACATTTGAGGCTAATTAACATTAAGTGTTAGGGAAATACACAGCAGAGGAGCCAAATCCTTGAAAAAATTCTGTGCCCTTGAAAGTTTCTGAACCATTGTTTTTTACTGAAAACAACGAACATGAAACTAAAAAGAAGGAAGGATTCTTTAGAAAAATAATACAAACTATTACAATTGTGCCATCTTTTCTAAGCAAATCCTGGTGAAGATAGAGATAGTTTTATGATTTTAGCAGCAATGGTTTGGTCCTAACAATTTACACATAATTATTGAATTTCATTTAAATGATTTTCTTGTTTTATAGAAGCAGACGCCAAATTATCAATTCCAAATAAGCAATACAAAACAAAACCAAGAAGATGTAATTACCTATGGCCAGCCCAGAAGTGAAAAGGATGAATTGATTATCGAAAAGATAAAGGCAACTGTGAATGAAATAGCGATAAACAAGAATAAACTGGAAGAAGAAAATCTGAAACTCCGTGAGGATATAAAAATGTACCAAAACCAGTGCCAGGTAGTAATAATTTTTATTTTTCACACTGACTGAGGAATTAATGTTGGAGTATATTTTTAAAAGCTGTACTGAGATGCATATATAAAAGATCTGTACATTAGGTATTTTCTTTGCAGGAACACGGAATGATCTGTGAACAGTACAATTTTTTTAGTAACACAAAGAAAAAACAGAAATATGTTTGATATGTAATTGTATATTTTATTTCTGTCTGTTTATCTAGGGTTTTATAAATTTCCTATATTCTTAGCATCTACAGGAACTTAGCCAAGTTCACTTGCGTCCTTGTATATAAATGACTGCTGTGAAATCTCTTTATCTAGTTTACATCTTGTTATACACTGTGTTGTATAGCTAGTAAATATATAGATCTTTGTATGGTATACTTTATTATCATTGAGAGAAGATTGAATTTTTAAGTTGCCAGCTATGTGAAGAACCATCAGTTTTTATAGTATGCCTAGCTTACCATTTTTCAGCTATGATCTATGACGACAGCCACTTGGGCCTCTTCTTTTGGTCGTGATACATGAGTTCTGACATGATTGAGATAATACAAGATCTTTACAGCCTGATTTATTAGCTATGTTTGAAACAGATCAGGAATGAGATTCTCAGAGCTGTTTTGTTGCTTGGGGTTTTTTTTCTGGTAATATATATATGTAAATTATACTTTTGCTTATGTATTTAAACACTTCAAGGTTCAGTAATATACTGAGTGGCCTATAGTAACTTCAGCTCTTTCTGGAGAACAATAATCTATTTCTCTTCATGGACAACCGTGCAAAGTTGTAACTTCATATGCAACATACTTTATATGAATTAATATATATGTGGTAAGATTAATTTAAGGTCTTGTCAGAACAGGCAAGTTTAGCTCATGATGTTTCTACACTTCATTGGCACATTAGTTGACCAAGTAATTTGCCTATATACAAGTTACCGATATGCAATAAAAAACCTCTTGTTTGGGACCTGTCATAAAGGCTACTACCAAAGGTAGCGTGACTAGAATATGGAGTGGAAATAATCATGACAATTGGAGCAGGTGGATAGATGCTGCACAATAGAGAGAGGAGATGTCATTGTGCTGTAGCCTTTAAGCAAGGGGATTTTTGAAATTATGTGAACAGAATAGAGGAGCTGTAGGAAGCACTGAAGAGATTTTAAGTAGAAGTGGAGCTACATGTACGTAGCATTATCAGCTAAAGGGCAGAACATTGCAGAATAACTGTGCTGGTGGTGTGGAATCCTGCTGTGATATTTAGAAAAGATGCATTTGTAAATAGCTGCAGAAGGGAAGCACTGATGTAAAGCCAATGTATGGTGAAAAGGATGTTCAAGGCCTGTTGTCAGCCAGAAGAAAGCAGGTTTTCATGAGGGATTGCTCGGAGGAGGATGGGAATAGATGGACTTGATGTGTGTAAAGGAGGGAAGAGTAGACAAGAACTTTGGTGGTAAGGCTGATGGCAATGGCAGCAAGCCTAGCATCGTGCCTCATATATCTTCTATGCCTGTGACAATTTTATGTCTGCTTCTAAATATTTCTTTCATACTTTTAATTAGCAAAGAAATAGTGATAAAGTGAAATGTATGGAAGAACTGGTTTATTGGCTCTATAGAAAATATGGACTTCAGAAGATCCAAATGGAGACAGCAGCTGTCTGAAAACACCACACTGGAGATTTGGTTCTTGGAAAGTGTGCAGTTGCTGGCCACTAATTTACATAGAAATACAGATTGTATTTAAAAGGTTGAACAGTGTATTGCATTTGCATAGCAAGGTTAAGTAGTGCAGGGCTACAGGGGTGGCTTCAGTAAGAAGCTGTTAGAAGCTTCCCCTGTGTCCCACAGATCAATGTCATCTGGCTCCAAGATGGACACACCACTGGCCAAGGTGGAACCCATCATCAGTTATCTCCATTATGGAGATAACATATTCAAGAAGCAAAAAAATCCTGCTGTGCAACTGCAGACAGAAGGAGTGAGAATATGGGAGAAAAACAATTTCACAGACACCAAGGATAGTGAAGGAGGGGGAGGAGGTGCTCCAGGTGCCAGAACAGAGATTCTCCTGCAGCCCGTGGTGAAGACCATGGTGAGGTGGGTTGTCCCCCTACAGCCCATGGAGGTTAACAGTGGAGCAGATAGCCAACCTGCAGCCTGTGGAGGACCTCACAGCGGAGCAGGTGGATGTCCAAAGAAAGATGTGACCCCATGGGAAGCCCATGCTTGATCAAGCTTCTGGCAGGACCTGTTGCTCAGTGGAGAGAGGGGAGCCCATGCTGAAGCAGGTTTGCTGGTAGGACTTGTACCCCCATGAGAGACTCGCACTGGATGAGTCTGTTCCTGAAGGACTACACTCTATGGGAGGGACCCCACACTGGAGCAGGGAAAGAGTGTGAGGAGTCCTCCCCCTGAGGAGGAAGGAGTGGCAGAGGCAACATCTGATAAGCTTCTCAGAACCCTGGTTCCCAATCTCCCTGTGCTACTCAGGAGGAGAAGGTAGAGAGCTCAAAAGTGAAGCAGAGCCCTGGAAGAAGGGAGGAGTGGGGGGAAGATAATTTAAGATTTAGTTTTTATTTCTCATAATCCTACTCTGATGTAATTGGCAATAAATTAAATGCATTTTCCTGAGTCAAGTCTGTTTTGCCCATGATGGTAATTTCTGAGTGATCTCTCCCTCGTGCTTATCTCAACCCATGAGCCTTTCATTTTCTTTCCCTTGTACACCAGAGGAGGGGAGTGATAGAGCAGCTTTGGTGGGCATGTGGCATTCAGCCAGGGTCAACCCACCACAAACAGCTTTGAGTAGAATTAAAAAAAGATCTGATCAGGAAATTTTTGAGATTTCCTTTTGCTATCAAACATGGCAAGCTGGTTGAAGCAAAACTTCACAGAAGAAAAGAGAGGATTTAGCAAAGTTAAAACTACTTTTGAAGTTCTATTTCATTAGATATTTTCTGAACAAAACCTAAAGTTTTCTGGTTCAAAATTAATTTTCATTTTTGTGTTTTAACTAGATGAGATAAATATATTTAGGTTTATTTAGATATATTTCCTAAAGAAATAAGTGGTACATATCTAAATAATTTTTTTAAGTAATGTGTGAAGCTCTAGATCTGAAGTTCTGTTTCAGTTATTATTGTGTCTGCTGTTGTGGCTGCTATTGTTTCTCCTATTATTATAATTCACAGGAGAAAATACATTTTATGTAAATATGTATGATGACTGCAGTCTACCACAGATGATATGACTTCTACCACACAACTGTGCAGCATTCAATCCCCTTATCCACTCCAGAAAGAAATGAGGGGTAGCCCTCCCCCAGATTCATATATTATAACATAATCGTGGCTATTTCTTGAATGTTGAAGTCATGAAGATGATCACAAGCAAGTCTTGCAGACAATTTTAACAGTTCATTAAGCTTTATTTCACTTGAATATGCTCAGACTTGCATTTCAGAGTTTAAAAAAGCTCTCTCGGCCTTAATTTAACAAAGGATAAGATGAATGAATCTATGCAGCCCCTATGAAAAACGCAGAAGCGCTTCCTATCTGTCTTCAGCAGCCCTTTCAGCCAGAGGAAAACCACAGGCTTCTTGGAAGGAAGGTCATTCTAATATGAGGCTCTAGGGGAAACAAATCTTTGAAGTTCCTTGCTTGCAGTGTCATTCCTGAATTCCAGTTGTCTTTTGAAAGTTTAAAGGCTTTATTTTTGCCTTGAAAAAAATTTTTAGATGGAAACATATTAAAATAAAATGAAGAAGTGATGAAAAGTACTACTGGTTTTAGTGTAATAGTTTTAAAGGCAAAGGATCAATATATTTGGACAATACATTTTATTTTTATTTTAATCTGGAACGTGATTTGGATCTGGGTATTATTATTGCAAGAATCTGATTACTACTGCTGCTTTTGTTATTTGTGGGTTGTATTTCCAAGTTCTTACCCTTAGTACATTTTCAGCATATTTTGAGAGAATTCTCATTTTTTTTGAGAATTAAGATTTTATGATGCCAAATATAACATGTATATTCAGGTTGTGGAGTTCATTTTAATAAGCAATTAGCTCCATGCAGCTAGAATTAGTTTTGGAGATGATTGAGCACACACCTTATCTCAGTACCTAAGTCTAGATTTATCTGCTCCAAGCTTCCAGGCAATGTACCTAATCCCGCCTTTCTATAGACTTACACTTTTCAAGCGTATAAATTTGGAAACGCTGTTAGGAAAATAGAAATTGGACGTTACTCATGTCACTAATTCTTGCATTTGAAGCATGTTCTAGGATTCAAAACCTGCTGAAACAAGCAAACTACCTATTTCAGATGCATTTAGTCCCATAAATATCTTCTAAATGATGTTTTCTGTGGTAGTTTCAGAGACAGATGCAGTGGAACACTGCATGAGCTAAAGAATATTCAGCATCTGATTTTTAGATGACATTTCTAGAGAAAGGAACTGACATGAAAGCACTGCCTTTTTCAGAAATTAAACTCGAAATGAAACTCAAGATGAAAGCATCCATGTCCTTTCATACAGATTATACAGGTATTGAAAATGATGTGTTAAAATACAGCGTTTTGAGTATCTCATTTTATTTAACTCTTTATTTTTTTGTCTGTTGCTTTAGAAGATGGAGGCAGGCTTTTCAGAATTAAGAAAGGAGCTGCAGTCACGGGATGCTCTCTGGAGAAGGATACAACTGGAATGCCAACAGTTGCATACAGAATTCTTGAAAATCAGGGAGTATAAAGATATGCAGGAAAATAAAATAAAGTATGTATGTTGAAAAGAATATTTAAATTGACAAGTATTTCTGAACTAATAACTTTTTTCTTATGTTTGATTTAAATTCAGTCTGTTTACAAAGATACTCTGGATTTCAACGTCAGATTCTAAACAATTTTAGAGTAAACATTTTCATCAGCAATTATATGTGACAAGATTGCAGGCAATAGATGCAGGCTCTGTAAAAAGGCTTTAGTGCTGCCTAGATCTTTACAAATCAATGCATTTCATGTATTTCTATTTATATGTTTACAGTGTCTTTCATTTTCTCAGCATTAAACCACTTGGTAAGCAGTGCAGTTCAGATTCTCCCCGGCATCCTTTGAGTAAAATGTTCATCATTTTATGGTTTATCTAATCTACTGTAGCTATTTGGGATTATACGACATATCAATCTCCAAGATATTTCAGGATTCTGCACTCACTTGTATTGTCCTTAATCTCTAGAAATCTCCAGAAATCTCCCAAGATCCAACCTTGTTTAGGCCAAATCTTTAGCTGGCTTTTAGGTTTTTTCATCAGCAAGCAGTTCTTCCACAGTTTTAAACTGTGGGGAGGACACTGTGAGGTAAAGGTTATTGAAAGTTCTGCTTGCTTCACGTTTTGTTTATTTCTTATTTAAAGGCATCGATCATCTTGTGCACAACTTAACGAGCAACTAGAAAATAAAAGCACTGAGTTATTACTATTGGCACAAAGTCAAGAACACCAAGGAGAAGAGGTAAACAGGGTATTTCATATTATTAAGTATTTCCAGATCTTAACTGCAGCACAGGATTTTTAGAAGAGAGAAAAATACTGCCCTTGGGTATGTGCATATGCAGAAGCGAGCAGGACCTGGTTTTAGAAGAGCATGAAGTTTTCATAAATGGTTGCATGTCTGGAGGTAGTTGGATAGCTGTATAATTGACATCCTGGTTCCATGCACTAGCAACAGAGCTAACAACTTCATGGTACTAATGGAAGAGAACATGCCTAAGCATCACTGTGATTCAGATAATACCATGCAAGTAATAAGCCCTCTACAGGGGGCTTTTATTACTCTATAAGTAATTAACAGGCTATAGGAGTTAAGCAGTAGTTTGTAGGTGATCTTGGAGGCAAAATATGCTAACAGCTCAACTGATATGGGTGACTATGGCAGGTACCCACACAAAGCTAAGCTTAACCAGTCACCTCCTGAACAGTCCAGGGCAGTGGTCTTTCGTTTGAACTATGCATCACAAGCACTAGTGGCACGGCACCATGGAATGGCATACAGATTGGCAAGCCAAAACAGTCTGGGACTAGGGGATGCTCAGAACAGCTCATTCAGGCATGTTATGGTTTTGCTGAGTAGCAATGTAAACAGGAGTATCTCCAATTGGATGCAGCTGACTTGGATGCAGCAATTTTGGCATGACAGTCATAATCTAGCTCTTATTTTTTTTGCATCTACATCTATTTGTTTACAATTCTAGTAGTTCTGTGTGGTTTGCATAAATAAAAATGAAAGGCCATCTGTTACTGACTGTGTTCAGTACTGTGAGGAATTATTAAAATGGGTTCTTTTGGTAGTTTTGTTTCTTACATAATAAAAAAATCTATTAGTACTAAATTGTTGGTTATAGTAGAAAGATTATGAAAGCAATCTTTGTGTTGATTCTTTGAGAACTCTGCACAGGAGACAGTGCAGAAATTTTGACTTTATACATAATTTGTTTGATTTTATATATAATGACAGGAATAATTCTCCTAAAATGATTTACCATATACACTTTTTATTTCTAACATAGTTCCTCATTAAAGAGTCACTAGATTGATTTATTTATATTGCTCCTAAGTTAATTTAGGCTGCATTAAACTTATTTTAAGCCTAAATTAACTTAGCAGCAATATAAATAAATCATACTTAGGTTTAAGGAATGGATATTTCCGTGGATACTCTTTGACATAAATTCCAATTTTTAAAATTAAAATTATTTTTATTACATTCCTTTTTAAATGTTAATTTAAATGCCTTGTATTTTGTTAATTTCCAATACTAAACAGGCAAGTGAAAGCACAACAGAAGAGTTGAAAAAAAGACGAAAAAATAAATAAAGCTACGTTCACTGAGTCACAAAGACATTTTATTACACAGTCTCAAAAATGACTGATTCGGTTATAAGAGTTGGTGTCTTGGAAGCAATAGCAGAAAAAAGTCACTGATAGGTACCTAGTGATGCAATCATATTTACTGCACAACATTTTTTCGTTTTGAAACATATTTGCTACAGATAAGAAACTATGTTTATCAAGAGGAGCAGTCCCATTGCTCTGAGCAGGAAAGAATGAAGACAGAAATCTCTGACCTGATAGAAGAGCTTCATCAGAAGGAGATTACTATAGCAACTATCATGGAGAAAGCGAGTCTTCTGGAAAGGCAGTTAAAAATGGAGTTAGAGATAAAAGACAAATTGTTAGCAAAACAACAGGTATGCAAGCAGGCAGAACCAGCCTAGATCATTTTACTCCACATTATTGATAATGGCAAACATTGTCTGTGAAAAAAAGACATTATCTTTCTCGCTGTACTTTTCATCAGCCATGCCGTAATATCTGTGAAATATTACTAAAGGAGCCAAATTGATACTGGAAGAAGAAAGCACCAGTAAATGTCAACTGTACATCTAAATTGCAATTCATTCTGACCATCAATTGCAGTTACTACTTTAGCATGCAGATGATCTTGAAAACCCCCGGGTTGTTGTTATTATATGCACTTTATCATTAGAACCATTTATTAGATTATCTAGAACACTTCCTATTTTTCTCAGGTATTCTAAAGATTTTTTAGAATGTTACATATCTGTTAGAAAATTATCGTAATTTTAAAGCTGAAGACTGTAAGATATCAGTGTTTTAATGGCAACTTTCAGCTTTAAAACCAGATACATTATCTTCATCACTTAATTTTGTAAACCAGAGGAACATTCTTATTTAGAGGTTTCTGGGTATCTCTGGGTTTTCTGAGAGTGTCACTGCATATTGAAAAATTTTGATTAATGTAATACTTTACTTTTGACAATAGGAAAGTTAGTGTTTGAGAAAATGAGAGACTTCTTCTGTGTGGCACCCATTACTAGGCCACAGTCTCTTTCATATCATTAAAAGAGTGGACGTTGTTCCTAGGCTTCATGACTAGGATTTCAGCCAGTTTTAGTGGCCTGCAAAATCTGTCCCTCTTTGTATCTTGTAACCGCATATAAACTCCCTCCGTTTCCCAAGTGACTACTTCTTTCAAAAAGGTAAATAAAATCAGAGACATTACATTTGTCTTTCTGTTGTAGATGGTTTAAGGCTTCTTTCTGCTTTAGTATTGCTCTATTAAAAAAAAAAATACAATTAGTTTCATCATCCTTTCTGTATGTTTTGTAAAATTAACATAGATCTATACTCAGTAATATTTCAAATTAACAGTAATATTGTTTTATTTAACTAAGAATTGAATCTTTTCCTAGTTATTGGATTTCCAATATAAAGTTATCAGATCTGAAAACACACATCTAAAAGAGATGGTGGAAAACCAGGAATGTAAAAGTTGCAAGGTAATTTTTATTAATTTATGCAATATGAAGAACAGTTACTTTTATTGTAAATATAGATTGAGATCATGGCACATTTAGAGATTTCTGACTTGTGTAACATAAACAATTAAAAACAAGGTGTGTGACATAATCAAAACCAAGTAGTATTCACACACCGCATCAATATGGGTATAGCTAGGAACAGTTCTTACTTTAATTGTAGTAAACTAGAAGTAAGCTAATTTTTTTCAGCTACTGTCTAGATATTAAGCAGTTTCTGGGAGCCTATCTTTTGTAAGTGATGTCACTTCAGGAAATACTTATTTTTTCACAGTCATTCTCACAGATACAAAAATGTAACCTTCTTTATTATTTTACCCCTTTTTTCATATGATATTTAATTAACAGTGTGAAAAACTGACACATTTTGCCCCTATCCAGCTTATTTTCAGAGTTTAGTATTTATTTATCTCCAAACATGGGATATTACAAGTTTAATTCATTAAAAATAATGCTACAATATCATGTCGAACTATAGTTTATATAGATCTAATTAATATTATTCGCACTATCTTCCACAAAAAGCTTCTAAACATCCCCTGCCTACAGAACATCTGCAGTTATTATATCTATCTCTAGAAAAAACATTGGAATGTTGCTTGTAAACGCTTCTGTAAATACATCTTTGGGGAATTTGTAGCCTGCCAGTTGTCTTACTATAGACTGACAAATGCATGAAAGAATGTCACATTCTTCCACCTTTAAAACGGTGCGTATGTCTACCAGTGATGTATTACCTATACATACATGTACAGTATTATAGATATATGTGTGTGTGTATCACAGAATCACAGAATATTCATGGTTGGAAAGGACCTCCAAGATCACTGAGTCCAACCATACCCATAACAAAACAAAACAAAACAAAACAAAACAAAACAAAAA
>JAAGNO010030218.1:21938-47146 GCA_033439905.1 Ceryle rudis | reverse complement strand
GTGCAAGGGCGGGGGGGGTGTGTTTGTGTAATAGTAACATATATAGCAATTTTCAGAAGACGTACTTTTACATCTTTGCATTCAGAAAAGCAGAAAGGTTTGCACAATTAAAAAAAAAAGAAATGTCTTCAACCACATATAGTCTATAATATTTTTCAGGCATGTCTCAAAATTAGTACTAGAATCCTAGGCATGGGCACTGTCATTGGTTAGATAGGAGACCTCTAGAGAAAATACAGGAATTGCAGGGAGTTATACTGGTGATTTAGAAAGAGGCATGATTTCTTCTTTCGTGCAGTATACAGTGAATTTCTAAATATTACAAAGTAAGGTATTGCAGGAGTGGCATCTTTTTGCTAAAAAAGACTGTGGCCACAACCTACCTATAACCACTTTAAATAATTACTGGTTTCATAGATAATAACTGACTTCTAGTTGCGATTTACATAAGCTTTCCCCACCCTCAAGATTTCAATCCTTTATTTATATCTTAGCCTCATACAGTTGATTTAAATTTTGGCATGGTTGAAGAGGACTTTCTCTGATGAAGCTAATGTGTTTAGGCTGCTTCTTCCAAATTTCAACAAGCATGTCAGTTCCCAAAATAAAGGTTACTTATTTACCATTAAAATATACACAAAACAGGTAACTGATCAAACCAGAGTGCAATTTCATCATGTGGCAAAAGTTAGGAGCTAAAGGCTGAGACTGAATGCCTTCTAAGGTAGGTGGGGAACTCTTAAAGGACCTGTGTTGACAGTGGCCTATCTGTCTCCACTACACTATGGAGGTCACACACTCAGCCATACTCACCACTCTATCAGTTATTGCAATAGATAAACTGGAAGCAGTGAAAAATCTCTTCAGGAAAATCCTTTTTAACCATTTTTAAAATCAAGCTAGAAGTTATGCTTGCAAGGGAAAAGCAACAACATGAATTCTGACGACATCCTGGTTATTTTCTTGAGACCAGGCATGTCAACCAGCACAAGCCGCGTAAGGAATTTGTTTTGCACCACTGAAGTCATTGATCACACAGGGACCAGGCTGATTTTATGTATGAGTCCGGAAAAATCAATCCTGTCTATATAAATTCCCTCTGCGAGGACATTGTTCTTTCACTTCTTGTCCCATATGTCACCATGTCAACAGGGATATTATTTTTGTGAAGTACGTGTATATGTCAAATACTCTATGACAGTAAACCCACTGAAAGCATAAGTTATTCAGCTGTAGTTATTGTGTATTTTGCATTGCTATAGTTAACAAATGGACAGATTTTCACAAATTTGCAGATATTTGCCTACCTTTAAGTTTGGATTCAAAGCAGGACTCTGTTCTAAGATATTATTTTGCACTGACCTGGCAGAAATTTAAACCCTACCTGTGAAATCTGTCTGAAGTGAAGGCGTAGTATCCACATCAAAGCACCTAAACGTAGGTGTTGTGTTTTTCCAAGATAGCAAACAGCCCTAGCAGTCCTATAGATTACAGTAGGAAGTGGAATTCCTTTTAAAAATCAGTCCTTCTTTGAGAGGTATCTGGGTTTGCTATCTAAAAGGTACCATAACTGTAGGCACCCAAGTCTAAAAATTCTGGTCTTAGTGAAGTAAGCTATAACATAGCAGTAATAACTGTTATTAAATACATAGAGAAGCAGTTCTGGGGGAAAAAAAGCACACAGATCACAGAGACTTTACTGTGGGTTTACAGAGGAAATTACTTCCAAAAAGGTCAGAACACAAGATGAAAAAAAAATGGTGATTTTATTATTCATGCTATCTATCTTCAGTTGTGGCAAGTTTTTTCACTGCGCCCTTCATCCAAACAATAGATGGAATGGACTTTAAAACAGGGGGAATGAAGAAAAAAATTCTCCTGTGCCCAAAGGGCAGAGAGTATTTATTTAAAGAAAAGCATGAAACAAAATAGAAAACTCTGCTCCCTTAAAGGTAAAGATTTTAAGTGTTTTAGAAAACTGGAAGGTTTGCTGAATATTCTCAGAGAGTTTTATGATAGAATGTAAAATAATATTCTAGTATCATGATTAGAACTTGCTTTCCTGTATCATTCAGAGTAACTTAATCACTACCTTTTTTAGAATCAGAGAAAAATATGTTCTTCATTAGTTTTCTGAGTTAGTTTTCTGCACAGTCCATTTATGGAGTACTCCGTTTCATATTTCAGGGCTTATGTATAAGCAGGGTCCATTAAGACTGCACAGCCACCCTCTCACAACACCTAATATTTAAATTAACTGTAGAAAATGATAATGTGATCTTTCTACAGAAAACACTATCCTTTTCCTGTGCTTGGTAAATGCTTTGTTTGTTTGTTTGTTTGGGGGTTTTAAGCTATTTTCCTTTGATCTGAGCAGCACTGCATACTCTTGAATATTTATAATAATTACATTTCAGTGGCAGAGAACCTGATCTTTAAAAGCTTTCATAGTTGCATTTCAAACTAGTAATTGTTTCAGGATATTTGCAATTATAGGTTCTTTTCAAAAGGCTATCATGTTTAACTATAGCAGTTAACTCCAAAGACTAAAATTTTAAGTTTATCATAAGCACAGACCTCAATACAATGGAAATTTTTAACTCATAAATATTGGAAAATAAATGTAAGAAAATTTAATTTTTTTTTTTTTTTTGCATGTTGTGGTATATAATACAAGATGCAATTGAAAATTAGTCTAATTCAGCAGAAATCTAAACAAGCATGTCTCAAAATTCTATGCTCTTATCAATATTGTTTCAGAATTGTTCAGTTAAGTGTCAGGAAAGAAGATATTTTCAATGGGAAGAAAATAGCTTGCCTTTTTTTTTTTTTTTTATTTTTAAAGTTCCTGTTAACCATAATAGTTTTTGCTCTACAGAACTACAAATTAATACAAATATACACTTCTACATCCATTCTGATCATTGTAAATGGGTTACATCATAATAAAATACTTAGAAATTCTTTTTTAAGCTTGAAGATTTCACTTGTTGGTAAAAAAGCATGTTCTTGTACAATTTTTTTTAAAGTGTATTTTAAAAGTGTCCTAACTTCTCATCTTAATCTTCAATGTGTTATCATTAAACCAGTGGCAAAACTAGTTTTGCAGTATAAATGCAAGATTCCTGAACTATTTTCTTGTTTAACTGATTTAAACATTCATTCTAAACATAGTTGTTTAAGGCAATATTAAATCAAAATTGACTAATTATCCAACCACTAACAGTAGGGTTTGTATCCTGTCTCACTCACACTTTCATATTTCATTTCCTCTACTTGTGTGGCTAAATTCAGTCCAGTTTCCTTTATACTGTAAGCGAAGTTACCAAGACATGGATGATGAGTGCTGACAAAGCTTATTCCACTGAAAAGCTAAAGGGAAACACTGGGTAACAAACACTTAAGGACTATTGGTATCTTCAATACCTCAAGCGAGTTTGTGGTTTAGCTCTTGTCCTGCCACAATTATATTACAAGGTTACTCAATTATATGACAAGGTTACTCAACTGAAGATCCAGTGAAAGGGTTTAAATTAGCGTGATTTAAGTCATGGCTGAAGCAGACAGAGAATGTACACTCAGACATTTGCAGTAACTTCAGTGGAAAGTTGCTAAATTGCTGAAACTTGGTAATGCTTCATCTTCTGGCCATAACTTGATGCATGAATCAATTTGAACAGCTAAGTAATCAGAACTGTATATAAAAAAGAACTAAATTAAAAAATAAAAACAAAACAACAAACCAAACCATAACATCCTTGGCTTTGCTGTGACAGTTTAAAGTGGTTTTCATATTTTGGTTTTTGTTTTTTTTTTTCTCTGTCAGAACTTTCCAAAAGAAAGATGAATGGGAATGGGAACAATGGACTGCTACGTACCCAGCCAGTGGATACCTCAGAATCTGTAGTCCTGCTTCATATGGCCACGGCAGTATCACTGGTTCAAAAAGTGATAGCACTTTATCTTCTCATAAGCTTCAGAGAGGTCATGGAAAGAAAATAGATGATAAATTTCCATCCCCACCAGTGAGTTATCCTTTGGGCTCTGTTGGGCCGTTTCCTGAAAAGGGAAGAGCAGGCAGCTTACTGAACCTTTCTTACAATGCAGAAGAAATAAAATCATCAGTAAGTAACTATTTTCCTATAATACATATATTCTCAAAAATCCATATGTGGATCCAGCCTTGGAGGAGACAAAAATTAGATCACCTCTGTTGCCATTATTATTTACACAGTGTCAGCCCAGCAGAAATGGAAATACTTTATCCTAAGATAAATGCTTTTTTTTTTCTGGAGATTAAACATCCCCTGCTGGGCCATACCTCTCTTCTAATAACGACAGTGATAATTACCTGCCATTATGTGACTGTGAGAGAGATTTCTACATTTTAGCTCATTGCTTTCTATATTGGGGCACTCTGCTTCATAGTGCCTTCTGTGAGGGAACTCTGCTTCGTGTATTTCCATAATGACTGCAAACTTACTGCCTTAAGTGCTGTTAGACAAATAAAGTTTCTACAGCATTCGATTGATGGATGAAATTAGAGGAACTGCAGCAACTCTTTTCTATGTGTTAGCTATTGTATTTGAAAAGGAGCAGAAATTATAACTGCTGTAATCCTTACTTTTCTTGAAATGTAAGAGGAATAGTGCAGCATTCTTTCAGTCTTCACAGACTGGAGATTACCAACCTCTGTGACAAGTGAGACAAATCCCACTTTGCCTAGGGCAACTTCTTAGGAAAAACTTTCCATAATTCTTTGACTTTAGATCTCTTTGTAAATTTGAGTTTTAGCCTCTTCCTTAGTATCTTCTATTCTTCCTTAGGCCTCCACTACAGGCCACTAATTTTTTCCATTTGAAAATTTAGCACTTATTTTCCAGACCTCACAGCACACAACCACACCATCGTTAAATAATGATTACTATTGAATGGGCTGTAGCCATCTCTCTGTTCAGCTGCGGTACATGCGTCTTTGTACCCAGGAGACCCTGAACTGCAGGTGTGTGGCTGAGCCTGTACAGAGAGAAGAGGGAAAACATCAGCATTTACTAGGGAGAACCAAAAGGCAATTTGCTTGCCACTTGTCACCTTACATAGAAGAGAAGAAGCATCATGACACCAACAATCATCTTCAAGCAGTTTGTGGTGGTCATACCCCAGTTCCGCTGTCACCTCAGAAATGGGCACACATATTTTCCTATCAGAGACATGGCTGCTGGAAGCCTGTCTTCATAGTCCAGAATCTCACTGTTGATAAGGGAGCACCATAGTGATGGTCTGTCTGGGAAGCTGAGATTGCAGTGCAGCCCTTCACTGACCATGGCACTGGCAGCTGGGGCCCAGTAGTCAGAGAACTGTGAGAACCGTATAGACCTGGGCATTTCACCTCACTTCCACTTCTATATTCTTATGCTTCACATGCATTTTAAGTAAATGGTTTTTGGTTTCTCATGTCTTACTTTTTCAAGAGAGTCTGATAAACACCAATTCTCCTCTCTTCTATCACAAGTGTCAGACAGAGACACCAGAGAACCTGTTTCCAGCCAGCCCAGGGAAAATGTCCATTCCAAGACACTTTTGCTAGCTAAAAAGAAACTATTTCCTAGCTGGCACTCAGGACAGGGCTGATGCCAAGACAGTTGACTAGATTATAAGAAAAACACTTTCCACCTGGTGTGTGGGCAAAGTCCATAATGAAACTATGAAACATTTCTCATACGGAGTCTAAGTCCAGATCAGTGGCATTGAAGTAGGTACAAGTGCAGAAGCTTGTCAAAATTAGATCATCACTCAGACTGATATTTGATACCACAGCTTTAGTGAAGACATGATTCAACAGTCTGCTACCCTATAGAGTTCTGTGTTCAGAACCATGCAATTTGTTGTAAACCAGACATCTTTGACAGAGTTTTCAGGACTGATGTTTCTTTCACCTAAGTGAAATCTCCAGTATGTTTAAAACTTCTGAAGGACCAGTTTTCTGAAGAGTGTTTGTAGCATTGCTTGGAAACTTTGGAATTGCAGGTGATGTCCTACCAAAATTACTCTGTTGGTATTTAAGAAAGAGAGAAAATAGTCTTCAGGGCTTTAGACAGACTTAAGAATAAGGGGAATAAGGGTGACAGACTCAAAGGTTGGAAAAGAAAACTAATTCAGCTTTAATGCAAATGATAATAAAATGAAATATATATAGGAATATATAACAAACCCCAACCCCAATGACAATTACATCACCATCACCACTGATGTTGTGGAGCAGGCACTGGGGAAGTCCCAGGCTGGCTGGGAACTTTGTTCAGGAGCTGGATTCTGGTACTGGATTGAGGAGCACATGGATCAGTATTGAGGCAGAATGGACAGAGTCCTCCTTGGATGCTGGCCATTGAAGAAGAGACTTGACCCTCATGTTCCCTCAGCTTTATAGTGAATATGGGATGGAATCCCTCGTTGGTCAGTTTAGGGTCACCTCTCCTGGCCGCTCCTCCCTGCAGGTGTGACCTCTTTCTGCACCTCCAACCTGCCACATAACATTTAACAGTGACCTTGATCTGCACAGAAGCTAGTAGGCAAGAGCCTTTCTGCATATCAATGCTTGGTAGTAACTGTAAACATCCAGCGTTACCACTGCTAGAAGAAGACACAAAAATATGCTGTTAGCTTCAGACAGTGCAGCTAGTTAGAAGAGACTGAGCTGAAAAGTAAAATCACAGAATGGAATGGGTTCTGATCTAGCTCAAACCAGGACATTTAAGCACATATTTCAAATGTGGAAATACACAAGCACACTCCTTCATTTCCAGCATATGATGAGGCAAAAAGGTGGTTCTCATTACTGCTATACACCAAAGAAATATGGGATCAGCTGACACTGTAGAAATAAAAAACCAGTAGAGTCTTTGTTGCCTAACTACCCAAACAAGTTAGGCTGAAAGCTTACCAATGGACCTATTTCTACCCAGCTCCAGTTAGAAAACTGAAAGAGATAAAAGAAGTGTTATCTGAGGAAAAGACATTCAAAATTAGAGACTGAATCTCATCTGAGACATGGATTAAAACAGTTTCTTTATGGTTTTACTTCCTCAGGCACTGAAAGTAAAGACGATAAAGAACACAATGAAAGCAGAGCTTGGTTGCTAATAAGCAATGTAGCCTTTTAGACCTGTTAAGATACAGCCTTCTCTCAAAGTACATAAAACCTAGTGCATTAGGGACCTTTGTAAAATGATAGTTAGTGATGTCTGACCCTCAGGTAAGGAGTTGTAGGAAACCATGATCTTCTTATTCTAAATGATAAACATTCTTCTCTCAACTCTGAGGAAATTCAGAAATATCTCGCTGGGAGTTTACAGTGTATTTCAAGAAAAAAATCACATCAAAGTAAGTTGATGTAAGTTGAAGCCAAGGACACTAACATTTTAGGAAGATAGCTTGATCATGAGGACAGTATGTTTCTAATAAGTCAGCAATGTAAATGTATAATGTAAACGACATTATAATGAATCTCTGAGAATCTCTCATAATTTAACATAACATTTCTGAAGACTAACACTTGTGTAAGTCAGATGTCCATATGGAAATGGCCAACATGACTTTTTCTCTAGGTGCTGACACCTATTAAATTCATATTTCAGATTCACATTTTCACAGTTTCTTAACTTCTCATTGGGAATATTTTATTTGCTCAATATTGAATCAGTGACTTCAGAGTTGGTATGCAGTAAGTGAAACACATGGTGATTCTATAAGTAAAGCCTCCAAATCCAATGTCTTCTTCATAGTGCAAAAGCCTTCTTCAAATAGTTCAAAATAGTTCTAACATGGAATGCAAATGTCAAAAGGAGACATATTTGTGATTTAGTCCATGAAGAAATAAATGTGCATGTAGCCATGGTATTCAGAATCTCAGGAACAACTCTTCACATGAAAAGAATGATGATTTATGGATGGGAATCATGCATGTGTTTCTGAGGACAAGCAGAAGTCAGGTGATCTCCCCACAGAGTTTCTCAAACATTGGAAGATTAACATTCTTTCTTACCCTTGCTAGTGCAAGGATTGATAGAAGAGCTTTGTGGCATGGTGTTCCAATTTAGTTCAGTTCCTTATTCCTATATGGAAAATTAAGGTGCTTTTTATTCCTTGCCCTCTTAAAACACTAATTTGGAGGGACTGGGGAAAAAAAAAAGATTCTGCTTCTGAATTTCATTTTAGGAGCCCTATACATCAGAAAGCCTATCTCACTCTAGAAGGATGGTATTGCATTCACAATTTACTTCCAGCTATTGCTTACTTGCTGTACTTTGAAAAGGGCTTTCCTATAGGAAATCTCTAACTTTCATCTCGAGGTCTGCGAAGAGTTTGAACTATCCTTTAAAGCTTTTCTCTAGTTAGTATCTTTTGGCCTGAAAAGCTGCTAAAGGGCAGTTTTAAACCAGGTTGAAAGCAAAGACCAGATCTGTCTCTAATTGTAGTGGAAATAGGGAGTGTCCCATTCTGATGTAATGGATCCTAGAATAAAAATGTACAGGTGTAAAAGAATTGGCCTTTTCCATAAAACATTTGAATATTTAAATAATTTGAAGCCATTTCTATTTGATGTGCTGATAGGTAGGCTTTGCTTTTTACATTCTAGGAAAAAAAAAAACCCAAGCCCAGACATTCTAGACTAATAACAAACATAATATCTTTAAGTAAAGAAAAAATATTTAATATTTATTTTGATAAAGACATTCCAATGATGCATCTTCATTAGTAGCAAAAAGAATTTACAAAAATTGCTGCTTACAAATTTAGAACTTGTTCCAGTAAAGGCTCGCTCATGTCCTTTGCTTTATACAACTCTGCATCCCCTGACAACAATTTTAAAACCAATTTTGGTATGGTTTATGTCTCAGTCTGCTAAATTCTCATTAAATAGAAAGATTTTTCAGTGAACTACTTGCAGCGCATAAAATTTAGTACATTCTCCAAAATGCCAGGGCTTGTAGCTGATAGTACTAAAATGAGCATAGGTTTTCTTCCTTTCCTCTGAAAGCTTCACATCACAGAAGCAGAGAGCTAAAATTACAGGAGGCAATCAGCGGTATCCAACACTCGTTATTTTCTGTAATTCCAAAAACCAGATTATTCTCCTCTGTCCTGGTCTAAATTATACAAGTGGTGAGCATAACCTTCAGCTGATCCAAAGGTTTTGGAGGTTCTGAAGCAGCTTAATACTCTAATGGAATATTTAAATCTACATCCCAATGCTGTGAATATCACAGGTATTCAGACATCATGTTCACATTGTCATTTAGGCACCTGAATATCTTTAGAAATAGATGCCCAAATTCATGTTTTCTTGGAGAGCTGTAAAGTGTTATAGCACTGTTAACTGCTGTAGGTTAAGATCTTTTCCAAATCTAAAACTTGATAATGCAAACATGTTGTAGCACTTGCTGTTTTTTACTAACCATGATTTTCTATTCATTGCTCAGTCTCCCCCCGAGATGTCTTTCCTTGCAAGAACCGAAAAATTCCTTCAAGAGGAAGAGAAACATACAAGAGAGTTTGAAGAACGTATAAATTCACACCTTGAAGAACTGCAAAGACATTCTGAAAATACTTTAAAAAAATATGCCAGGATACAGCAAAACACGCATACTTAAGGCAGTCACACAATTAATAAACGCAAGTAATCACCCAAGAGTTTCTTAGAATTAAAATCTACAACTAGCTGCTTAATGTATTTAGCCACATTGCCAATAGTATGTATTTATAACACCAAGGTTTCAGTAAGATAATCATTACCCTATGGATTTAGGTATATTGTAACTTGACTATATTACTAAACTACTACTTGAATGTATTATTAAATTGCGTGCAGCAGAGACTCTGCTGCAGCACTGTAAATTAAGTAAGATACTTTCAATTCTGTGATGTACAGAGGCCTAATAAGTGGAATTATTCCCCTGAAAATATAATCAGCCAAAAGAAATTCTCTAAATTGCGCAGAACAAGAATAATAGGGGCCTTTAGCCATGTCATCGCTCCTACCATAAAGAGCTTATCTATGCTCTGGTTATTCTTGGCTATAGAAATAGCCCTTGGGACCCTTGCAAAGAGAAGTTTGAGCTCTTTCTTCTTTCTTCTGCTCTAAGCCATGCAAGTCTGTGAGAGGAACATGAATAGACAAAGCACGTATTTTGAAGCCACCAGTGTTGCCCCGTTTACCAGACCTATAGAATTCAGCTAGGGCAGAGCCTGATCTCACAGGGTTTTCATGCTTTGTATTAACACTTTCCAATTTTTTTGGTATTGATGTTTTGATATTATGTTGGCTCATTTTTTAACTACATTAGAACAGAGGAAAAAATCTTTAACTTTGGGCAAATTGTGGTCAGTCTTGGGTAAGGGCCTAAATTATTTATATATTTCTACAACACAGGAAAACATTCTAAAACAGAGAGGAGTTAAATCGACTCCATGTGCCAAAAAACTGCATGATGATGAGAATCCTTTTATTTGCAATTCATACTGAATTCTATTGCTGTGCAAGCGAAACAGAAATTACAGACAGTGTTGATGAACCACCAATTTCAGTGAAAGAGCTACTGAAGAACTGCTTTCCAGCGTATACCATTGCCAACTTCCTGGAAAAATCTGGATAAAAATAATACCAGACTGTCAAACAGCTCCAGTTTGTGAGTAAAAGAAATCTCATTAATATTCAAGACTACAGCAAAAATGTAAATTGTTTTTGGAAGCTGTATTTCCATTAAGACAAAATATACTACATCATAATGAGACAAAATACCAAGATTTTAAATACCAGTTTGGCTTGGTTTGCAGTAAAATGAGTAATGAAAACGAGGACATCAGAGAACCTTTTACAAGAAAATTCAGGAAAATCACTAGACTCAGCTGGAGGAACAAGGACTGACTAAAAAGATGATGGGGTGGCATCTAAACTAACTAAATATATGTATGTCCTCAACTTGAGGGGAGATGTGTTTGGGAGTTGTGAAAGAACTAATGAAGACATTTAGGAACCTCTCGAAATGAAGCTAAAGTTGAAGTTGGGAAATATCTGTACAAGCAAAGACAGAAAAATGTTGTCTTTCAGAAGAGCACGAGGAAAAAAAAAAAGGGGGGGGCTATTAGCCAGTTAGACAGATTCTTTTGCCATCATACAACATAAACATACAAGAAGACAGTATGCTCCAGATCTTCAAAGAAACTAGCGTGTCTGAGTCCAGTCCAGGCCTGAGGATCCCTCTCATGGTACAGGTCTGTGTGGTGATACGCTGAGAACTCAGCTTAGAGGGTTCTGGTCAGTGGCACAGTCTAGTTGGAGGCCTGTAGCTTGCAGAGTTCCACGGGGGTCAGTTCTGGGTCCAGCCTTGTTCAACATCTTCATCAGTGACCTGGATGAAGGGACAGAGTTGTACCCTCAGCAAGTTTGCTGATGATACACAACTGTGAGGAGTAGCTGACACACCAGAAGGCTGTGCTGCCATTCTGGACAGGCTGGACGGTTGGGCAGAGAGGAACCTAATGAAGCTCAACAAGGACAAGTGCAGAGTCCTGCACCTGCAGAGGAATAACCGCACATACCAGTAAAGGTTAGGGGTTGATCTGCTGGAAAGCAGCTCTATGGAGAAGGATCTTGGAGTCCTGGTGGGCAGTAAGTTCACTATGAGACATCAGCGTGCTCTTGTGGAAAGCCAATGGTATCCTGGTATGCATTAAGAAGAGTGAGGGAAACAGGTTGAGGGAAGTTCTTCTCCCTCTCTGCCCTAGTGAGGCCACATCTGGAGTATTGTGTTCAGTTCTGGGTTCCCCAGTTCAAGAGAGACAGGGAACCACTGAAGAGAGTCCAGCAGAAGGTTACGAAGACAACTAGGGGACTGGAACATCTCTCTTATGAGGAAAGGCTGAGACCTGGGTCTGTTTAGCCTAGAGAAGACTGAGTGTCAAGGGGATGGGGCCAGACTCTTTTCAGTGGTTCCCAGAGACAGGATGATGGGCAACAGGCACAAACTGAACACAGAAAGCTCCATCTGAATATGAGGAGAAATTTCTTTCCTTTGAGGGTGATGGAGCACTGGAACAGGCTGCTCAGATAGGTTGTGGAGTCTTCTTCTCTGGAGACTTTCAAAACCCACCTGGGCACTCCCCTGTGCAACCTGCCCTAGGTGAACCTGCTCTGGCAGGGGTGTTGGACTCAATATTCTCCAGAGGTCCCTTCCAACCTCTACCATTCTGTGATTCTGTGTGAATGAAATTATCAAAAAATGAGTAAGATTTTTTTACTAAAGCTTCTTTAAATCTGGCCAAGCTACTAACTTTGGCTAATGAAATAACAGAGTTAGTTTCAGCCTGGCTTCTGTGTAATGCCATATAATAAACTCCCTGTGAAAAGCACTGAAAACTGCAGAGTACCTGTATCTGAACAGCCTACTTGTTTACTGTTATTACCTACTCAGGACACATTATGTCACAAATGTGCTGGGACAGTAGGGATCAAAGTGTCATTTTTTTTAACACATACTTACCTGAAAGGTCACCCTTCTCTTTGCTACCCAAAATCAGCAACAGTTGCTCATCTGACAATCCCCAATTTAAATGAGCCTATTTCTGCCAGATTATAGTTGGAGCCACACTGCTGGTTTTGAATACTTTAATTGCATTAACAGGGAGAAACTTGATTGAACTAGTGAGAGGTTTCTGAAGGAAAATGCATATTCCTGACGTTATCATGCCCAAAATAGCTTGTACAAAGGTACCACATTTCCATGTATGGAAAACTATTTAAAGAATGATGGACAGCAGAAATAATAAAGACTGAGAAGTGATATACTTTATGAACAGGAATTGGAAATGTATATATATTGTCAAAAACCGGAGTAATCTGAAGGGTCCAAGGCTATAAATGTCTGAAAGCACCAATAAAGAAGAAAAAAAAAAAAATTATTAATCCTAAATTGATTTGACAGGACAAGGTGCAATGTTCAGGAGCTACGGATTACCCAAAGCATACAGAAAATTTCTATTCCTCTTTGTGAATAGCAAGGCAATGGAAAATTCTTGTAAGCTGCTGGATTTCTTTCATGATTTTTTTCAAAGCTTTCCCAAAAAGCATTTTCTTGGCTCCCAGTTGAAAGACTTGGTTTAAATAAAAAGAACAATGGTTTAGGCTGCCACCAGCATTTGTCAGTGAAGGAAAAACAGAGGTCATGTACACACAGTTGCCAACATGTTTCATCGAGATATAATTTTGAAATAGTTGGTGGTGTAAGATCTGCCAGACCATTGCTGTCCAATTCACTTCCCAAAACTTACTCTGATGGGGCTGTCAGTGAAATGTCAGTAACTGAACAGAAACATTTCAAAGTGGCTCACATGAAAGTTGGGTGTTTAGCTCATTTTCTTCCTACCTTTTCTTACTCTCTTCTTTTTTGTATGGGAATTCAGGAGTATAACAATGGGAGAGTGTCAGGCGTGGATACTCTGAAACGTGCAGAGAGGAATGAAAACAACAGCAGCAAAACACAGTGCCAAATGATCACAAAAATGAACAAAGGCACAGCTTTCTTGCTTTTCCAGGGGGTAGACCTAAACACTGGCTTTAGCTTGCCCTGTAAAAGGCTAATAAATCTCTGCTGTGATCAAAGATACTACAGAAAGCACCTAACCCCCCACTCTCACCATTCTGTCTTTATCATAGTGAGGCTGTGTGGAATTCCTGATTTAACAGTGGTACTGCAGTGGAGCCCAGAATCAAACCCGCCACCACCTAGTAATTTGAAACTAGACTAAGCATCACCATTGGGAATGAGAAAAAAGTCATCAACAGAACCTGTCTAATGAGGTGAGCCCCAGGTGATTTCACATCTATGGCATGTCATGCTGGTCATCAAAGTGTTTTTTTCAGAGTCAGCTCAGGTATGTGCTGAACTCCATTCAGTCCTGCTGCTTTCTGCCCTTGGGTCTCTCAGAGACCAAACAGCTGGAAGGAGGCAGAGGGCAGTAGGGGGGAAGGTCCTTACCCTGTATCATGTGGATGATGAGATTATGTTCCCATCTGGCTTTACAACCTACAAAAGCCAATTATATCATTCACACTGGTTTTGTTCCTTTTAATTCTATGCAAAATAACTGTCCATTAGATTTTACACCAACTGCCTTGAGCTAGGTTTTTTTTTTTCCTCTCGGGCACAGCAGTTTTCTGAGAAAATGTTAGGTTAACGATTGTACGTAGCAGAAATCTTTTGAATTGGCCAAACCAATGCGGGAACTGTGTGTTGTTTTTTCCTCACTGTACGGTTCAGATCTCAAAGTTCACTGTGTCTGAGTTACTATTTAATCACACAGACAGCCTCAAATCCTTAAGTAGGCTATAATTTAATGTACTGCATCTAAATTTCCACTAGTGGATTGAGCAACGCCCCCAGACGCTCATATACTGCGCTCCAGTCATCCTTCCTAAACCAACAAACCAATTGATTTGTTCCTATGATCGACTCTTAACCAAACTGCTATGGGCTTTGAAACAGATTTATCAGGAACGTGTTTGCCCAGTTACCTTATGAGAACGTGTTTGCACGCAAAGAACAGTCCTAAACCACCCTGTCACTGAATTTTCTGTGACAGATGTAGGATTTACTTTACTTGGTGTAAACCCTTTTACAAGCCCTGGTGGAGCAAGAAATCCTACAGCATTCCTGGTCCTTGGTATCCCACATAAGCACCATAACAAGAATATTTTTTTGGTTGAAATTTTTCAGCCAAATAAAGGTAGTGCAGAGAAAACAACATCAGCTAACAGCTCCTTCTGTAGCGATGATGAAGACGCTTGTCTGGGATGTGGGTGACAGGACTTTGCTGGTGCATGGCATGTGAACTGGAACTACCTGCCCTGGTAAGAAACTTCTGGTAAGAAACATCTCTATGATGCAGGTCCAAGCCAGAGAATGAAAGTGCTCTAGTTCACAGCTCCCAGAGCTACAGGAGCATTCAAATCTGTACATGTACCAGCCAGGCACTGAACACAAACAGCCTGAAAAAAGAACAGTGCCTTTTCTCTGCCATATGTATTTAAAAAGCACTGTTTTCCTAACATCAGGATGTGAATAAGTAAACATTTTGCTTGTAGACAGATTGAAATAAAGACCGAAGTGCAATTCCTCTGCATTCTGAAAATGCAAGTTCTTCCTTCAGACCATGGGCAGTGTCACTGGCTTCTCCCACATGGTGTTGGGGAGCAGGGGCCATGTATAACACAGATGGGCATTTGCCCGTTGCTAGAATACTTGACACGATTCCTTCATACTGATAGCACTTCAAAGACATTTCTAAAACTCCATTCAAATCTTGATCTTATTTGCCTCAGATTTGATTTATGCTTTGAAAAATCGGTTAAAAAAATTGTTTCTATAACTTGATTTGTCAGAAGGCAATGGCAGGTTTTTAATGACTTCACCTGATAATGAGCACTCTTGGAAACTGTATCATAAGATGCTGCTGAAGAAGGAACTCAGCAGGAATTTTCTGGTAAAAAGCTTGTAATAAATCATTCAGTTTTGCCCACAAGCTATTGTGTGCTGGGAAAAGGTTTGAAACCCTATTTCTAAAACAATTTTGAAGGCAACTGACAGTTGGAGTAATATATACAGTTAAAAAACAGAGACGCAGTTACACCTTCGGCTCAGAAGTTCACGGGAGTTGACATTTGGGCAACTGCCATTAATTTACTTCCCTATTATTTCCCAGTGATTTTTGACAGTTTCTGTCTACAGAGGCTTCATACCATTTTTCCAAATGTGCATTCTCACATCCAACACTAGTGAAAGGGAATTTGGTAGGAAATCCAGCTTCATTGTTTACTAGACAAAAATATATTCTTTTTTTTTTCTTTTTTTTTTTTTTTTTTAAGAATCAAACTGTGAAATCAATTCTACTTTTTGCGTAAGAAACAATTCAGAATGTGTAACACTATTTCCCCCTCAATTAGCATTCGGTGGAATTGCACATTTCAGGGAATTGAAATACACAATGTCTCTTATTAGCATTAAGCTATAAGTTCGTGCTAATAAACACTTGGCTCTGAAAAGATTATTATTGTGACCTGAAGAAATTTGCAGATGACAAGAGACAAAGGGAGGGCATAAGGAAAACCAGCAGAAATTAAACATCTCATTAGAGAAGTAATCTTAAGTATCATCTGACCTAACTGACCTTTTACCTATTTAGTTATCAGCCAGTTAATTGCTCTTATGTGTCACAGACTCAGCTCTTGCAGAAAAAGTTGGTGGGGGTGGAGGGGAGGCAGGGGGAAGAAATCTGAGCAGTTTCAGGGAAGGCTTTCCAAATTATAAAATTATTGCTTGGGCTGATAAAAAAAAACCCTGCAGGTGGATTCGACTGAAATAAACCTGCTACTTGGAGACGGGAAAGTCACGGGGACATTGTCAGAGCCGTCAGAAAGTATGACAGAATGTGGAGCATCAGGAAAACCCTGGTTAAGAATCTACGGAAGATGAGAAGGAGGAGGAATCTATGGCAGAGGTTAGCTATTCTAAGATGCTCAAGACACCAAGTACCCTACAGAGCACACACATTTAAATTACACACACTTTTGTTCACTTCCTCAGGCACAGATTTTATTCAAGCTGAACACCCCCTTTCAGAAAGGGGCAAACTATCAGAGCTCCATCACAGCTACCCCTGACTGAGGATAAAATAAAAATAGGACAAAAAGGATTTGGTGCCTGGGAGAAGAGAAGCAGCTGGGAGATGACACAGACTAAGCAATTACTTTTACAGATGCATCATTTCCGATCTCTCCAGTTGAAGGAAGCAGTTCTCAGTACCAACGCACAGCTAATTGTCAGTCTTTGTGCACGGCTCGGTGAGCACAGGGGTTCCACAGCAGACTTCCCGCTGGTCACTCAGTGGGTGAACAGTCTTCCGGACATATCACAATGACCATCTTGTCTGCGTAGTTTGTTGTGCATATAGCCCAACCCTGCTGCAAGTTTTGGGAGTAGGGAGGTGTGTGCAGAAGGGAAGAGTATGAGAAGGGAAAGGAAATAACCTGACAGTTCATCCAAACCCATCCTTTTAGTTTTTCGCAAATTTTGTATTTCAAAAACATCGTAGTTTGCAGGGCCATTTTAATTCTAGGTGCTGTCAACAGCAGTGACACAGCAAGGGTCGTTAGCTGTGGCCATCCCAGCATCACAGGGTATCTGTCTCATTCTGAACTGGGTTAGTTTATAGCTGACCATAGACTCACCTCACTGGGGAAACATGTGCCTTAGGGCAAAGTCTACTGCAGAGAAGTGCATTTCCTTGCCTAAAATATATTTTTTTTGGCAAAACCATCTTTGGTTGGTACAGAAGCAACATGGAGGGTTAATGTAGAAAGCAAGGCATGGTCTCTGATTGGCATGTGTACAAACAGTCCCCTTGACTTCACTGGGACTATCCATCTGCCAAAAAACAGCACAGCGAGTAAAGATTCGAGGCGGCTTTGACTTTCAGCACAGAAATACTTCCTGCTATGCTTCAGCCTACTGCTTGGCTTCTATCTAAGCAGCAGTTAAGAGTTCTCAAATTCCCTCCTCCAAGTCTTCTGAAGGTTAATTCTCACTGAGTGCCTTAAAATATTTGGATGAGAAAGGGCCCTATCAGAATATGGGATTATTGAAGCATTCTGATCAGACTTTATAGCTTGATTTCCTAGAATAAAACTGCCCAAGCTGTGCTCACAGCTTCCTTTAAGTGAGGGGGAGAGAGGGATGTCACAGGGCAGCAGCTCACTTCAACAAATAGATTAGAGACCTTAAGTTATACTAATGTTATTCTTCCTTCCTTTGGGAAAAAAAAAAAAAAGATAAACCAAACCCATAAAAAATCATAATCAAGGGCTGTATCCAAAACCACCTTTTTATTGCCACTTATACAGATTTAAATATTTATCATTCAGATAAACAGCTATCTGTGTTTACGGACTTTGTTATCAGTTACTTCACCATAACCCAGTAGAATCTCCAGCTTCTGTAAGATTCCTCCCAGCGGATCCTGACATATTCACTTTGTATGTTGGCATCTCACAGCAAAAAAAAAAAAGAAAAAAATTCTTTTTGAGTGAACCATCTAGTGCTCAATGAAAAAATTATTACACGATGTAGGCTTTCACAGTAAGTCACATTTTTTTTTTTGCAAAATAATCTGAAGATTCCAAGTAAGACTTCTCTCTTTTATTCAAAAAAATAAATATATCCTTTCTGAATCAAAGCACTTCATATGACATCAAGTACAAGGAAGAAATGTACTTCTTTGGAAGTTCTGAAATAGACATACAAGAGCTCATGGGAGCAACATTATCTGTAACAGTGATAAAAGCTGAAAGCTGATTTTTTTACAAATTTATAGCAGAACACGATTTCCTTTTACAATATAGAGCTTCAAACAGAGTTAAGAAAAAACACCTTTTTAAAAGTCTGAAAGGCACATGAACTGGACCATAAAACGTACTGGCACATTCACTAATACGTTTTATGTTACATTCCTAAAGAGAATCTGGGGGAGCCTAACCAAGAGAAAGACTGAAAATACCAGGAAGTTCCTTTGTAAAGTATTAAGAGAGTGGCAGAGAGTTCCTTTTTGCTCTTGATAAAATTATTAATAATCCAAAGCTAGAAAGTCTGAAAAGCTGCATCATTCGGTTGTATTTGGACGAGTCGCTACATAAACAAATAGAACAATCAGCAGTACTACAACAGCCAGTGTGGGAAGCACAACGGTGGTGATTTGCTGCCGGGCCTCTTGCATCGCCTGTTTTCTCTCCTTTTTATCTTTGGAGGTCTCTTTTTTGGGTTTTCCTCTCAGCTGCCTCATTCTCCTCTCCAGATCTTTTGTTCGCCAAAATGGGAGAGCGAAGGGAGTTGAAGAGCAGAAAACAGTCCAAAGTCTTTTGAAACAAGGGGTTGGATTATTCCTTCTCCTTCACGTGGTCGGCTGTGCAAGAAAAAGAAGAAAAAAAAAATAATCAAAAAACCAAAACCAATTCTTTTGAGCAAGACCTACAGATATTCCAGTTATTAAAACCATTTGCAGCTCCACTTGGTAAATCTTTTCTCGAACTGGCACCAATATCTATGCAGCTTCTTTCAAGCAAACAGAATCACAGTGCACTCAGCTCATCAGTAACACTTTCCCCATAAAAGCTACAGCAGCTCACCCTGGTGCGTGTATTTGTCCAAGAGACCGAACTTCCTCTGTTAAGCCAGAAGCAAAGCCCAGCACCGTACATCTTATCCTCCAAGGCAAACAAGATAACACAGCTAAAGACTTAATGAAAATAATATGAATTAGTCTTGCATCGACACATAGGTAGCAGCTGCCCCTTCCCTGTCACAGTTAAAGGTCTGAGGCTCCCCAGAACCCTGCAGAACAAGGACAGGCGAGCACACACCCTGCTGTAAAAAGCGTTAAGTGTTTATCATCCACACCAGGTTATTTATTGGAATAACAGATAGAAATATGGGCAAGGAAGAAATATGGGGAAAGAGACACTTAACTTACACTTCTGGTTCTGCTGCCCATAGAACAAAGTCTAAATCATAACATGCTTCAGTGCTGTCACTCTTCCTACATCTGTCATTTTTATAAGAAGATCCTAAGTGATAACCAGTCTGCTTACAAACCACTGGTGTAGACAAGCAGGCATTAATAAGGTGGTTGCTCTGAACCATCTACTAGACTAATGTTTTTAAAGCAGAAATATCTATAAAGTGAGGTTAGGAAAAACACCACATGACATGAAAGCCTCCCTGAAATACGGAGAATAAGTAGGTGCTTAAAATTTCCATAGGCTAAGGTTTTTTGCCCTTAAGCTGCCTACAACTCTGTAATTCACTGACTTCCAGTGAATTACGTGGGAGGAGGGAGGATGCCAACTGTTTGGCCCTATTCCTCTTTGCCACATCCCCCATTTCTGCAGCGGCGCAACAGCTGGATACAGGCCAGATGTATCTCAACACAGATTTGGAGGGTAACAATGTTGTCAAATATTGAGTTGAATTGAAAGTAAACTATGAACATGTTTTTCTATCATTGTCTTAAACTCGGAATAAAAGACCTGTAGAAATTAATGGGTTAATGGAACTACCTCTTCTATTTCCCTCTTCTTTATATCAAACTATGAAGATGATATTAGCATGCTGCTGCAGGTGAGGAGCAAGGATCAACAAGCAAAGCTGCAAAGCTTGCTCAGTTCACCACAGACACGATCTCTTGATGTGTCATCTCTAGTGGATGCTCCAAGTTGTCTTATGACTACTTTTTAAAAAACGGAAGAGGCTTTCACTGAAAGTGGGATGCTTTCTGGTGGTGTTAGCACTCAACCTTGTTTGTCAGCCTGACCACAGAAGCAAAACCGAACACTTACGTACCGAACAAGAATCCTCAGCTATGGGTTATGTGCAGGGGTTTTCATCCTTTCTCGTAACAGCAGCAGCCTGCCTCCTGTGAATCCCATCTTGCCAGTTAGGTTGGTGAGATATCACATCACTTAGGGTAAAATATGGAATAATTCTACAAACTTGAACTTATGGAGGTGACCAAACTATCACAGCAACCATGTGGTACTGGGAAACCAACAGCAAATCAACGTGTCAGTATTTCTGTCCTTACATGGTCCTTCCTGAATGCAATCCAGGACATAGAGCTTCAGCTGGATTCACCAATCCTGCATCGCATGCATACGCAGCTTTCAACCATTTGCTTCCTCTGATCATAAATTTTGTGAATTCATCCAGCACTCTGAGACAAACATTTAATTTCGGTTTTGATAAAGTACAAAAGGGAAATTTTGGTGCTCAGGATGGTTTTCAAAAGAGGAAAATATAAAGTTCAAGTCTTTGAAAGAACCGTTTTCTTCTGCAAGCTGAAGCAATAGGATAGAAACACTTAACAGATTTATAGAGACCAGAAGTGGTCAGGGAACTTCATAACAGGGAGCTAAGCAGGAACTGGATGCAGTAACTAACTGCACAAAACGCCCTGTTGCAACCTTTTTTTCCAATTGGGCTATTAAATTTCTAAACTTTCAGAACTGTTTCTTCTCAGCAAATCCTCAACCCTCTTACTGATTCAGGGCAGGGTCTTTGCTATTCCATCTTCTGCAAGTTATGGGTTTCTGGTTTGGTTTTGCTGTTTATCCCTTCTCTAACTGACTGGGGCAAAAAATAATCTCTGGTTTACCCCTTCCGTTTCCATTCCCTTTCCTCCTGCTCTAGTCACAAGATTTATTACCAAACTTTAGAAAAACTACTATGCAAAACAAAGTTTTACATTTGCCATTCAGGATAATTAGGCAACCAGAGAATTTCAGCCAATAGTATTTTCGTATTGTTTCCCATCTCCACTCTAATGTACATCAGTGGGTTTTGTATTTGGATTACTAACAAGACTCAAGAAGTGATGGACAGGAAAAGACTTTGGGACTTTCTGTGTACCACAGTAACAAAGAGGAGCTGCCGTAAACCCACCCTCTCTAACAATAAATGTGTGCCTTGCTCTATGCAGCATCACTTGTTACCCAGACATTAAAAATCAGGATTTTTTTTTTTAAGTCTCTTTTGAATGAATATTTCATTCTGAAGCAAAATTATAGCAAGTTAATTACATACACTAGCTAACATCTGACGGCTTAGAACAGAAAGCTTTCCTGCAAATGTCAGCACCACTTGAATTGCAAACTGATGCTCCCAGTTTGGGAATCTGGCAACAATCTCCAAATGCATTTCCAGTAGGCTGGGTTACTTGGCTTTGCTACTGGCAGAGACAGACTTGCACAGGAACTGGCCCACAGTTTTCAGAGAGATGAGCCTTAGGGTTCATCTTAACTGAAGCATAAAATGGGAGCAGTGAATCCTCCAAGTTGCTGCCAGGCTCCTGCTGCCGCTAGGAGCCCGGACCCGACTGCCAGCGTTGGACAGTCGCTGCAGGAGACAACACTCCCCCGCAGGAAAGGTCCAGAATGTTGTACATGCTTCTGTGTGCAAATTTTGGTATGAAACAGCACATAAAAACCAGCGCTCAGTTGCAGAAGACAAAGTTCTATGGCCCATGTTGTGCAAGTAGAGTAAGAGAGCCACAGCTATCCCAGCTATCCCCTTCCACTGCCAAGCCTCTTATTGGCCACCCATGAACTTCACTGGAAGGCAGATGACTACCAACATTTATGGAAAGAAAGAAACGGACACATGAAGTACAGCAAGTCAGCGCCAGACCTGAGATTACAGCATTAGAGTCTCGTTCCCTGTGGTGTGCACAGCTCATGAGAACAATTACCTCACATTACTGAGCTACATCCTCCTTCAGCCAGTAACCTCCCTACTTGTGCGCTGGGAAGGCTGAACTCAAGCAAAGGGGGGGGGGGGGGTAAAAAAAGAAAAAACCCAAACCAAACCAGTACTGGGATGAGTGTAACTAACAGTCTAGTTAGTACCGCTCATTTAGTACAACTCAGAGTAAGTCCCTATCGGAAGAGCTATAAGAAAATTATGTCTCACAGGTATTTCAATCTTGCGCAAACTCTAACCTTCATGACCAGCTAACCTCACTCTGCAGAAGGACTGGAAACTCTTCTTCTCTCCTCAAATAGAAGCCAAGAGTCTCCTTTCCATTCCTAGTCTCCCCCAAGCAGAAGAGGGCTCACTGCCCCAGACTGCCCGCATCCTCTGAAGACCGCTTCCCGTTACTGTTAACCGCTCAACCTGGCCTAAGCATCTGCCAGTGCTGAAAGTGATCACCAAACTAGTTCGACTACTGCTTTTACTGGCAGTCAGCAACGCCCTCAACTGGGACATTTGTAAGAATAGCAATGGAAGGGATTAACGGACTCTAGCAAAAGCAGAATACGCATAGTCCACAGAGTGTGACAGGAGTCTGACACTAGCCAGAGACTGTAACTTCACCTTCCTTTTATGAATTTTGCAAATTAAAATTTGTTAATAAAATTGCATGGGGTGATGAGATAATTTTTAAGTTCACCATAGAAAAATTTCCCTCCAAAGAAGGAACCTGCTAGCTAGAAAGAAACCATCCCCATTGCCAAATGAAGAAAACTAGTTTGAAGCACCCATTTCACAGAGCCTGCTCCTTCCCTCAGATACTTCAGTGCTCCAGCTTGACATTGAAAAGCTAAAGTTTCAAGCAGAACAAAACATTCAAAAGTTCAAGCTACTGAAGACAAGCCTAAAGACGTCATTGTGCAACATCATAAAAATTCACAAATTTAGTACCCTGGCTTGACATCTAGAGCAATTACATTCCTCCCTGCCCATCATCCAAATTGCTTTTTATATATAAAAACGTGCTCATCTTTTTACCTTCTGGGTTAAGTCACCCTGAACTATTTTTGCAGAGCTAACCTCAAAGCCTAAAAGCATACCTTGGTGGACTTGCTGAAGTCACTCATACCGATGCTCAGGCATTTGCGAGTATCTTAAAGCAAGTCAGCTCCAGTTAAGCAGGGATAGTTTTGCACCAGAAGGCAGCAGTCTTACCTTGTAGGGACTGGTATTCTTCAAAATATATCAACAATCTTTCAAAAGGAATTTATGGCAATCCACTGTGTCCTTTATTTGTTTGTTTGGTTGGTTTTTTTGGTAAAATAAACCCTGACCACCAGTGATCTACAATGAAAAGCTCCTTGCACCACACGTGGCTATTCCTGCAAGCCAGGAATGGCAGCCTTGCCTCCAGCTACACCAGCGTTTGCAGATTGTTGCAATTCTGCATCTCCTTCTACAGGCAACACATGCACTGAAGACTTTGTTTATCTGCACTTAGTGTAATCACATGTCTAGACATCTAAAGAACTTATTACTACCAACCTTATAGCATGAATGTATTAGCCATGTTAAGCTGAATAGTTCTTCCTCCAAATCCCAAATTACAAGCGTTTGCAAGCCAATTTGGATTAACCTGGCTGCATGATCCTGCTACTCACACTGTAACATTTCCAGAAGAGCACAACATCTTGAAATTCAAACAAACAATCTGACAAGAATTATTTCTTATCATTTACTTTTTCCCCTAGGGCCATGGATGTTACCGAGACATTAAAAATAAAACCAAACAACAAACCAGAAGACAATCAGGACACACTGTATTCAAACTGCCTGCCAGCAGTATGGAAAAAGGACACAAGACACCTAAGCAGACAATACTCTTCTGATTATTTGAGCATTAAAAGGCCCCAAAACCAGCAGTTCCCTATCACCAGGACACAGCAGCAGCAAAGTCATGAACTAAAACCAACAAGCTTATTAGCTTGTTACTTGTTTTTGCTGCTGGGTTGATTACTTTAGGGTATTGCAGCCGGAGGCCGGATGAAGAGTCGAATCCAAGAGATGGCAAGAGGAGGAGGTGGGGACCCAAGGGCAAAAGGAAGCCTGGTTAGCAGGGAAACACTGCTCTGTGCAGAGTGGTCACTAAAACAGGCGCACTCCCCCACCTCCTGATACAGGTCACTCTTCCCACCAGTAAAGAAGATTGCTCCTTCAAGTGCTGTTGAAGCCCCAGGCCACGGGTACAGAGCAACACCTGAGAGTTATTTTCTACCTTTGAAACCATGCAAATGTTTTGAGTTTTCTGGTGGGGTTTTTTTGATAAATGATTGAACTGCATGTAATACTGTCGCACAAACCCTGGGTATTATATAATAAAGGACAAGACTACCCCATGTTGTTTTAGGCTACCCCATGGAATATAGATTTTTTTTTTTTTTGGTAAACATTATTCCATAACTGACTTTACCATGAGGTGAAATACCACATTTTGGATGGGGAATTTTCTTTTCTGCAGCTCTAAGGTCTGGCCATTGCTAGAGTAGCAGCAGCAAGGTCACCAATGCCTAAGGTGATTTGGCCAGCGTAGAAATGGAGCTAAATGGGAATTCAAAAAGTATTTCTGTAGCAGCCTGGGACAGATTAACAAACAGGAATACTTGTGCACAGAGTTCTAGGTGGGGCCTCCAGAGACAGTTCTGCATTCAGCCTTTCCATCCACCCATCCACCCATCCATCTATCCATCCAGGTCCAATTCTGTTGAAAGGATTGATATCCCTGGTTGTCCCCTGGTTGATACACAGAAATTTTACCAGTTTGGTTTTTTTTGTTTGGGTTTTTTTTTTATTATTTTTATT
>JAAGNO010030218.1:0-21838 GCA_033439905.1 Ceryle rudis | reverse complement strand
ATTGTGTTATATAGTAGCCTTACTTGTATTCTTTTCTTAGCCTCACTTGCATAGTTTAGTCATCTATGGGGTAGAGTTGATAATGAGATGTTGCAAAACATACAACTTCTTGCTGGCAAAAATCAAAACCATCTCAAAAGAGATGGTTCATTAAGCCTGAGCACCCCCGATAACAGGGACTCAAGATGTCACGGTAAGTGCAGAAGAGGATGATAAACACCTGGAAACTAATTTAAACTGACCTTCTTAAAGCATCCCAGGGCCAAAGGATGGATGAGCTAACTCTATGACCATGTATGGGCAAAGGAAACCCAAAGTTCAACTAGCAGACGGTGTGAGGAAGACTATGAACGACCACTGGAGGGGGAAAAGACCCTAACCCTAATTTTATTACACATGCTCAGACTATGTAAATGAATTCCAGGAACTCATTAGCATACAACTGCCCTTTCCAGGAAATGTGATGACTATGTATGTTTTTTCTGTATATGAGCTGGTGTGTTTTACTAATTCGTTGGAGCACTCGTGGTGGAGCGATCCCTGGTGCTGCCCAACGCTGCAATAAAGAATGCCTGCTTAATAACAGCTCCGTTGTTACTGGGTATTTATCTTGGAATCCTTACCCAGCCACACCTGGCCTCCCACCTCAGTGAGGAGCATTAGAAAGCAAGAGGCTTTGGAAGCTCCGATTTTTGTTTCACTGTCCCTTGGTTTTTTTGCTTGTGTTTCAGTTCTGGCAGGTGTAAGAGAAATATCCTTACATCTTCTCTGAAGAACACCGTCATGCCTTCGGGTGGCTGCTACCTGGGTAGGATTTTCAGAACATAGACCAGTTCACACCCAACTACCTCACAGAGACAGAAACTAAACCTGCTTCTTCCTGTGTTTGTGTCAGACGCATTAGGCATCTAATGCCTTGCAAATCTGCCTCTGAGGAGGAGGGGGCTCTTTAAAAAAAAAAAAAGCCTGATTGTAGCAGATTTTTATGCAACTGCAGTAGCGATCGTCCAGCTCTATTTTCATCACATTCAAACACAATTATTACACTCCAGTTTAAACACTAAAAGTAAAATGATAGTTTAAAAAAATCTTCATTATTTGACAGGCTCTAAGGAGCAAAGTGTTCTGTGTAATCGCTTGTGTGGGTGACAAAGATGGATGGATGGAGCAGAGATTTGCCAATTTGACTAAGTGAGCTGAACCCTAAAGAGCAAGCCTGCCCAGAGGATTAGCAAAACACTTTAATCCCAGTCACATCCTCCCTGCCCCCAAACCTCCCCAGCCAGCCCGCTTTCGGCAACACAAAAGCAGCTCCATGATGAAGTGAAATATTCCTGTTGCAGACAGTTCCTTTTGGTACCGAAACGCGACTCTGCCCACCCACTAACAAGGCAAAATGATTATCTGTCACCTGCTCAGAAAAGAAACTTTTCACTTGTACCAGCCATCCGCCTAAGGAAACAAGAGCCACCTAAGCGAGCAAGGACTCTGCGGGAAACAGCCACACAAATAACTTTGGCTTCTGCACCATCGAAAGCTCTGGGTCACCCAGCTCAGTACTTTTAAAGTTGCACAGCAGAATTGATGCAAAGCTGAAGATAACACTTGCAGTGCTGCATTTGAGATTTCCTGTTTCAGTGACACTATCTGTCATGATTTCAGAGTGTGCTAAAAATGAAGAAAAGCATTACAAAAAAAATCTTTTGCTCAGTAAAACATGGATTTTCACGTTACAGCATGAGGCCAATTCTTAATATCATAAAAATTTACCTCAGTCTATTTGACTGCAGCAAGGAATTTCGATTAGCAAGTCAAAACAACCCTGTTTTCAAGGCTAAAAGCTTTTAATTACAAACATAACAATACGGAACTATTAAAATACCATTTGAAGTCAGTTTAACATTAGTTTTTAGTGCTGGGTGGTGGCTTTTTTTCCAAATTACAAATCTAAATCTGAACTGACCCATCATTACTGCAACATCACATTTACTGTAAACGTAGCTTTGAGAGTCTCCAAACTACTCAGAGCATTCAGAAAATGAAAGCCAGCATTGAATGCTGCCAGAAAGTCAGAGAGAGCAAGGCCGCCAAAGCAGAAAGCTATTTCAATACGATTTTCACAATTCTGAGGACTTGGATATAGCGAGTAATCTGTATTAGAAACAAAAAGCCACACATCCCAGCATCTGGGAAGGCCTTGTTCAACAGAGACGAGGTGACGGTATTTTTGGCACATACAGCATTGCAGTGCTATCCTATCTGCCCTGAATGCAGCAAGCAAACAACAGAATTCAATTAAAAAACCCCATAAAAAAGGCAAGTCCTTTTGCTCCATGAACAGGCGGATAAATAACCGTTATTTTGCTTCGTAGATAAAGAATCAGCATTAAGACAACTGTTGCAACAGGCAGTCCAACGAAGAAATACGATTAATGTTTACTGAGAATACAAGAAAAACAAACATGTAATTTCTAACACTGCATGAATTCAATTCCATGGGGAAGCTGTAAAAGAAGAGCCTGCCATTCTCCATCTATACAGCTACAGATGATCTTGCACATAAATGCTGTAAAGCACAACACCTAGCATATGACTTGACGTTATGTGTTTGCTCAGCTGTTTTCTTAAAAAGTAATTTTCTCAGCTGTTCCCGACAAGACTCCTTTGGATACAAAACATTTATCTTTCCAGTGTATTTATGAAAAAAACCAGTCGGTTTCTAAATAGTGATGCTTAAGTAAACAAAAAAAGAAACAAGCCGTAGGTGTCAGATCACCTCAAAATTCACATGCTGCTCTCCCAGACTGACCCCAAGAGTTTGGCATCTGCAGGAAGGTGCAGCAACATAAATGCAGTGTGAAAATAACAGTTCTGCTTACCAGTACAGCTGCATCAGGGTCGCAAGCCCACCCAGACCCAGACTGTCGCATCTAACTCACACCACAAGCTGAACTGTCACCAGAGGGTAGCAGCGCTCATCCTCTGAGCTGATGATGACCTAGATGGGAACCACACTTTTCTTACAATACAGCGTTCAGTCCGGTTGTTACTTCTCCCACTCAAACTACTGGGTTCCCAACACAGTTGTGCTGTGAGAGAGCATCACTATAAACAGATCCCTGAGACACACGCCAGGCAGAACGCCAGAGAGCCCGAAACCTGATGTTACAGTTTTGCAATGCAAACAGGAGCATTGAGGGACTGTTGCTGCTTTTCATTATAATTCTACCATCACTAAAACTTTGGCACTGAAAATTCAGTCCAGGCTAAAGCTTGGCAGGCAAAAAAAAATCCACGCCACAGATTGTTAAATCTAAAACCACAAAAAAAGCCACCCAACACAAACGCAAGGGATGAGCCCCGGGCAGCAGGGATGTGCGCGGACTTGTGTGTGTGCGTGCACCGGAGAGGGGAGTGATGAAGAGTGACTGACAGAAGAGAAAAGCTGAAAGAACAGCTCCCAAGATACCAGGGCAACATCGAGAAACAACACGTGTACTCCCTGACCACCAGACAATCTGTGTATGCTGGACACAAACTATTTGTGAAAGAGTTGGTTCCTTCAGATGGCACAAATTGAAATCTCCCTCTTCTAGCTCAAGACACAGAACTACCTGCCACAGGAGAAAGCTAGACAGATGTGAACCTGAACTCCTGAAACCCTCCTGGGACAGTCCTGAAGGGCAAAATGGACAGCACAGCACCCACAGCAGCACTTGCTGTTTTATTTTAGCCTGATGCAATGCCAGAGCGCGCTGAATGAGAGGTTCCGATCTCAAACTCACCCCCTTCAGGGTTTGTCTGAAGTTCTGGGTTTTTCAAGCGTTTCTTGGCACAGATGGTTTTCCCGCAGGGGGCTGAGGAAAGACTGCTGGCGCTGTGCCCGTCTCTCCTGGATTCTACACGTGCCAGGCAAGCACTGCATGACACTGGAGAGTAACTAAATCACACAGAAATCAGCCCACACACAATCATTGAAGTGGGTGCCTGTGTTACTCACTTCCTTACTCATTTTCCAAGCGGGGCAGGTGTTAAAGAGCTTGTGCAGTGCTGCCACTTGGCAGATTTCTCTGCCACCTCTCTCGCCTTCTACACCCTCTTGTTTTATCCGGGTAATCAAGTTATCAATGAATGAAATAAAAACTTCCACCTTACTGTGGAGCCGCAGCAATGGGTTTAGGCCGCAGCTCTTCCTCTGGCAGCCACAAATCTGCACCTTTCCCAAATTCCTTTCAAATTACATAAATGTTCTCAACATCAGTGTGACAACAATGCAATCAGGACACCTTTTATCGAGGGGAAGGGAGATAAGAACGGAGACTTGCAACACAGGATGGGTGGGGAGTTTGTTCTTCCTATCACTGGTCTCATTAAAATCTCATTCTGTTTACTCCCCAGCTTTAACCTGTAGTCTTATTACATTGCACTAAAGAATCCCACATTATAATAAAGCAGCAGGCTTTCCTGCCATGATTGATAGACTCTGTTTGCAATTATTTACAAAGGCACATAATTACATACATCTGGATTAGGCTGATCAAATCCCTGTTAGTGTCTGTCAATATACGCATAATAAGACAGCGTGACATTAATGTAAACCAATTTAAATGCAGAAAGTTTAATTAAGACTTAATAAAATTACAGAGACAGAACAAAAAAAGTTTTGCATGGTTGAACCAAAGGGAGTTTCCCAGCAAAGCCACCCTCTAAACACAAACCTGTTTTGCCTAATCAGTTCTGCAATACTGGTTCTTGCACCACCTATTTACGTACTCCTATTCTCAGTCCTACTGCCAGAACTTTACATCAGCTCAAAAACTCGGAAGCAAAAGTAAATGCTGTGGAGCTGTGTGTGTAACAAGTCTACCACAAGTAAGCCTAGGTAGTCAAAGAAGGATGTCTCAGGAGCTCCTCTACAACATTCAGCAGCTACTGATCAGTACCATAGTTCAACTACTGTAAAGTACAAGTGACTTTCTTTTGAAGTACTTACCAAGAGCAGAACATTACATCCCCCTACGTAGCAATACTCGTATTCTCCCTTCTCATTTATTCCTGTACAGCCTCCCTTTCCACTTGTGTGGTTTCTAAAGCAATCAGAGTCACCGGTGATACAATCATCCATTAACCACAACAAGCTCAGCACAAGGCACCAGCTTCATTCCCTGATGAACCGATCCAAACTTTTCCCTGGGTAGCCATGCTCGTGCATCTCCTAAGTTGCCTTTTTCATGCAACTCATAGAATTCCTAACCACAGATAAAATGAATGTTTGGGATGGCACACAAGCCACTTTAGCTTGTGTAAGCCCATAGATGCAGTGCCAGGGAGATCTGGGCATGGACGCCAGGAGTCCTGTTGTCCACACGTCTTCCCTTTCCCCCGGTGCTCTGGGATAACAATTCTACCCATTCTGCGTGTGCACGTGTCTTCTCACCATTTCTAACCTTGACACCTTCACTGCTTGTACACCAGGCATTTTTCAAGAGAGGAACTGAGACCAAAAGGGTGCAAGATGACCCTGTGCCACCACAGGCCTCCTTCCTCTCCACCAGAAACTGTGCTCATGCTTTGCTACATGAAAAATTAGGATCTCAGATCACACACAGGGCAATTTGCTGCTCCCCAAAGCACTGATTTTCCCACACTACAATTTCCTGATATGTTCCCTGCCAAATTAAATCAATTTGAGTATCTCATTAAAGAAAAAAAAAAAAAATGCAGATTTTGATTCATTTTTAATAAGTCTATCTGCCAGTTGAGCCTGCTGCTCTGAACTGGTTTACTCGAGTTTGTTAGCTGTTCTGCTCAGCCACCTCTCTGCAGAGGCCCAATGGTGTTTCCAGAATTTTAGAAAATGCTGAACAACAAAAAGGATCCTCACCAGAGACTTAGCCAAAAAGGCAGCAAAAATTCTGAGCAAGTCTATTTCCCAAACATGAATGTTTCCTGCAGAATTAGTTTTTGTCAGCTGGAGGAAGTGGTAACAAAAAAAAAAAAAGAAAAAAAGCCCCACAAAACAAATAAACAAAAAACAAACAAACAAAACCCCAACAACAAAAAAACAGAAAAACTTGAGAAATATAAGTACTGGAAAGAACTATAATGTAATCTCCTGGAAAATATATTAAAATTCAATACTGGCCAAAAAAATTAAGGCCTCCGCTGTTCAGTCGCATCCCTCCAAAGCTATTGTCCATCCTCTCCACAAATCGCTGTTAGATAAACTTTTTTGAGCAAGTCTATCATTTATTCGAGTTTACGTTCCATTTCCTTTGGCAGAACAGCTATTTAAGTCACCCTTCTAATCCACAGCCTCTGGTATTTTCTCTTTTCTGTTCCACTGCAATTCTTCAAAGCATCATAAAGGCAAATTTAATAAGCACCTCAATTTGTATTGCTTTCTATTTATAATACTGCAAGCACCTGCTGCTGAGATCTAAGCAGGTATCTTTCTTACTTTGTATAGACTAATTCAGATTAATTTTAATAGTTTCATATTTTAGAGCAATTTCAAAAAGAATTGCTGTAAGCTGTTGGGTGTGTTGGTTGGGAGTTTTTTGGGGGTTTTGGGTGGTGGTGGCATTTGTTGGTTTTGTGGTGCAGTTGGTTCTCCTTCCACCCCCAATTTTTATCAAGATGATGCTGACCAGGTCTTAAAAATAGGACTCCTTCACACAGCCACATTCAATAGTCTGTCTTCTGGCATATTCAGTAGATCCTTTTTATCAATGCCACAGCAGGCACTCAACAATCAAACCACTGCAAGTTGTACCCTGAACCCGAAACAGGGGAAGTCCAGTCAGTGAAGGGGCCTGTGGACGATGTGGGAACTGTGGGTGTGCAGGGAATGGGTATTTAAAGGTACCTGCCTATGATCCAGTAAATGTAGGCTTTGGATCACATATTATTTGACCTTCTCTCATAATGGGGATATATTAGTTTTTAAAACTAAAAGGATGAGAAACTTGAGTCCGTTTAGGCTGGAGAAGACTGAGAGGGGATCTTATCAACGCTTATCAATATCTAAAGGATGGGTGTCAAAGAGGATGGGGCCAGTCTCTCTTCAGTAGGCCCAGTAATAGGACAAGGGGTGATGGGCACAAACTAGAACACATGAAGTTCCACCTAAACATAAGGAGAAAGTTCTTTACTGTGAGGGTCACAGAGCCCTGGAAAAGCTGCCCAGAGAGGTTGTGGAGTCTTCTTCTCTGGAGACTTTCAAAACCTGCCTGGACATTTTCCTGGGCAACCCATTCTAGATGAAACTGCTTTAGCAGCAGGGTTGGACTAGATGACCCCCAGAGGTCCCTTCCAATCCCTACCATTCTGTGATTCTGAAATTAATCTTATCAAAGTGCCTGTGAACATCAGGTGACAGCTACACAATACAAAAGTTAAGTCCTACGTCTGACCCTTCAGAGAGGCTGAGGAATCATGTCCTTTGGCATCTCTTCAGAGTCTGTCTCCCACAGCTTACAGACAGAATATTAATGGTTGCACTCTGCACTGTGGACATCCTGGTACCTACAGCATCAACACCAGCCACTCTTGCTCTTATTTCACTTAACAGGACCACAGATAGGAAGTTTAATGCGCTGAGGGGAGGAAAAAAAAAAAAAGAAAAGAAAAAAAAAAAGTGATACAGTGCAAATAGATGAGTGAGATAATGAAGCCCAGACAGAAAGAGTAGGAAAAGTCCCTTAGGGCACAAGAGAAGAAGCAAAAGAAGAGGAGAGAGAAACCAGTGCATGGAAGGAAAGCTGCATGGGAACTAAATAAAGACTGAAAGAAGTGGATGGAAGAGACAATCTATCAGAGAACACAGATCAATTATTAGTCTCACCTCTACATTCTGTTTATTTACTCTTGGTGGCTAACAAGCGAGGTTTGTACTTCTCATCCATCTCCTACCTGTGTATTTAGGTGTCATATAGCACACTCCTACACAACCGGCCAGGAGACCAGATTCATGGAAGACTTCAGAGGGCATTCTGAGGACAACTGCATCTTAAGAGTGTCTCTCAATGCCTCAAACTCCTACTCAGAGGGATGCTGTGCTATTTGCCTCTCAGCAGTATTCAAAATGGGCTTTAACAGGGGTAGGATTTTAAGTGCTCCCATTAAAAAAATGCACCTTTCTCAACAAAAGAGTTTCGTTGCTGTTTTTATTCACTCCAGTCTTGTCAAGACTGATGTTAACTTCATGAGAAAAACGTGCTCATAAATGCGTAGATCGAGGTTTTCAAAATGTTTTTTAACTGCATTTGTTGAAAACCTAAGCAAATTAAAATGCTCAGAGACACACAGGAAATCATCATTGTAAGGTATTCAGTATTATGTTCTTCTCTTACGTATCTATCAACAACTAAAGCTCAATTAAGCCCCTATCTTGAGAACCCATAGATTTTTAATTTTCTATGAACACAGAGGGATGACAATACAGATTTCCTCGGGGGAAAAAAAGAAAAAAAAAAAAAAAAAAAAAAAGAGGCACAGGCCTTTCATGTCATTTAAAAAGAGAAGATGCCATTTATCCTTTCAGGCTGCAGCTTCCAAATTACTGTCCCAAAACATCTGTAACCTTTGTGTGTTCTCATCCTCTTCCGCATTTAGTTCTTAGCATGTGAGAAGGTTTCGAACTTTTGCAATGGCTATATTGAGTAAACCAGATATAAACAGGCATGCTGTAGATACACAAGGCGATAGCTAATCATGATCTTTAGTCTTTCAAGCAAATAGGACAACTTAAAATGGCAAGCATTGCTTTATCTACCCATCCATAAATTAGGAGTGACAATAGCAGATTATTACTCATTCACTCAAAGCATTTGTTTGGCCCTGAGAGAACTGGCTTTATTCCAAGAGCTGGCAAACATTGGTTAATATACATGTAAATGCTTTATTTCTCTCAGAGTAGGCAATTTCACAAAATGAAATACGGAATTAAAGATGACCCTAGTTTTTCTGTTGATGCCTGTCTCAGATGCAGTGCTGCTGAAGGCCTTTGCAAGCTTTTTCACACTGAGTCAACAGGGAAAAAGCCACCTTTTCTGTTGAGAGTCAGACAATTTCACTGTGGAAACATGAAAGCTTTTATATATATTTTAACCATCGAAGTTGTCCTGGAGTTAAGTGGATAGAGACTGGCTTATATAAGGTTGCAGTACTGACTTGGTAATAGTGAGATGTACTGAAAGGGTTTTGCCAGCATTGCTCTGAACAGGCAGTTCTTTAATACTAGACCTACAGAGCTAGAAGTAGATTCAACAAGCCCAATATTTTATCTGAGGGTACTATAAAATAGTACTTCAAACCTGAGTATTCTAAATAAAGCCAAGTGTAATGCACCTGTAACTTGAACATGGGCTCTGCAAAACTAAAAGAATCAACAATTCTGTGTGTTTGGAATGAGGAGAGTGCACATCACCTCCAGTGGGTCTCTGAGAACCATCTTTTTCCAACAAAGGGCTAGATATATCAGAAGTTACCTAGATGTACTTCCTCCTCCTATGATACAGGACATCAACCACTGCTTACCCCTCGGTCCAACAGAGAAGTGAGACTTTAATTTACCTTTTCTTTTTTCCACAAATTAAGAGAGTCTGAAACTAGAGCTACAACCACAAAGCAGATTTTTGAGAAGGGGAAAAGAGAAGTAGAGCCTTTTATCTGCTCTACTGTACCGTATGCGTCATCTCATTTTCCTTGAGGGCACACTAGAATTTCAATCAACTGGGGATACTAGCAACAGGTTAAAATTGTTCATAAACCTTTAGACAGAAATGACACAGTATTAATGTATTTCAGAATAGCAACTTTAGAATGAAATACAAACTAAGGGAGAAAGCACTGGCTAAAACCACAGTAACGTGATAGAACCCAAGTAAAAAAGTATACAGAACTTAAAAAAACCAACCATCATGACAGCTGCAGTCAAAATTCACCTCCTTCAAAGTACAAGGAAAGATAGAAGATGAACAGATGCTGATGGTAAGCAACAATTTCCAACAGAAGATGCCTTCGAAAGATAGAGGACTATGCACATGTGGCAGGGGTGATGAGACATTCAGTTCCCATCTGGAGAAGTGTCTCAGCTGCTACTACAGTGCTCCACATGTTTCAGCCAGGTCTCTCGTGGGACATGAACATCTATGGACATGGAACAGCCAGCAGAGCTGTATTTTATGAAGATAAATACATCAAAGACTGCTGGCATTAGAATTGTTCTTCCTCGTATTCTCCATTTTAACAGAAAAACAGTTTCACCTTTACAGGCTATTACATTAACTAAAGCTCCTTTTGAACTTTTTCATATTTACTTCCCCAAATTATATGGATTTTCTTTTTTTAACCTGCAGAAAATTAAAGAGATGATTACCAGTGGAGCAAGCACACTGTCTAGTACTTGACAATACTTTGCTTTGAACCTTGAACCTAATGCTGCATTTTTCAGTGCTGCTTTCACACAAAGCATACATATCTCCCTCCTCTTGGATGCTCCCGCTTACAAGACACTAAGATCTCACAAGGAAATCTCCTGAATGGAAGGGCAGCACAACAGGACAAGACAGTGCCAGGTTCAGCACTGAAGAGGATTTTAAAATTTATTACAGGGTATCACTTCCAAAGCTCAATGTTATATGTGGCCGAAATGAATACACATGCCTGGCAGAAGTGCAAGAGAAGTCGCCTCTATAAAAGGCGACAGCACTATTACCAGATAAGCTACCAGTTAGACATCCCTGATTAGCGCACTGGACAGAGATTTTAACTCATCTAGAGAGCAGACAGCTAATTGGATTTCTTAAAGGGCTTCTCTCAGTTTCACAGGGGCCAATGCATATAGCATATAGGATCTGGAAAGAGACTTTTCCCCAAATAGCACTTACCACTCTACTATAGCATTCTCTTAGCACCTTGGCTCACGCTTATATAAAGTATCAGGTGGAAAGCCAGAAGTTACATGAACAGTCACTAAAAGGTTAATCAATAAATTCAAGCTATGCCAGGGCAGCAACAAAGCTGACCTCTTGAATAAATTGAGCATGGATAAAGGTAGCATTGATTTTCCTAAAGAGGTTTCATTACTTAACTCTCTCTCTCTCTATATATATATATAAATATTTGTGATTTCTTTTCAGAGTATGTAGTTAAAAGTTAATCCAAATTTACTACCCAACCAGAAATATTTTTTTCTACCCAACCAGAAATATTTTTTTCTACCCAACCAGAAACCAATCCATTTAAAATGCAGACAATATTGTTCTCTCTGCTTGGAGAGAAACTGAACTTCACAGGACTTCAAACCTCAGGGGAAAAAAAGGCAAAACAAAAGACAAAAAACTTTTAAAAATCTGTTTGTCTTTAGTCTACAAGCTTGCCTTCCAGCACTGAAAATCCAATGCATATTTTTTCCTAGCTACTTTTATCTCTATACTGTTCTTAAGGCTTTCCTAGAAAGGAGCTTCCTTAGCACTCAAGTGAAAAACTTGAACGTGCTGAATGATTGCAGCCTAGTCAGTGAAAAGACAAAAGAGGTAAACATTTGAATACATTACATGACTGGAAGTCTTTCTGCCATATTTTCTGCTTTCCAACTCTTGATTTTCCCATTTGCATTTTGAAAAAAGCTATCTGAATCAACCAGTTGACTATCAGAAGCTAGACCATTATATAGAAGAGTTATTTCTTTACCTCCAAGTAAGATAAAGATCATCCACAAAAGCAAAGTGATCCGAGTTTCCAATTTCCCACAGGTACTACAAAAATATTGACCTAACTGTGGCAATTATGCCCATGACAAATGGAATGTCTTATGGACTGCAGGTTTCCTAACTTTCTGAAATTACTGGTTTGAGTCACTCACACCTCTGGGAATGTGAACCTTAGTTAGATAAGGTCTAACAAAAAGCGAGAAAGAGTAGAGAGACTAAGCTGACCAGGGAAAAAAAAAAAAAGGAAAAAAAAAAGCAACTACCATGTCTTTCACAAGAAATTTCTTACTCTTCTATTTTGAAAACCTTGCATCTTTCACAGTTATGCAGTTTCCCCAAGAAGCCACCCTGATTGCATTTGTTTGGAATTTTTATGTACACAAGTGTTGAAATATGAAATGGAAAGCAAAAAAAAAAGTATATTAAAATCACAGGATATATACATTTCCTGGCCATGTATGCATCTCTTCGAAGAGCAGGAACAAAAATAAAATACAACAAAAAATTGGACATGAAAAAAGAAACAAAAGTAGACAAGAATGTAGAACCTAAAAGGCTTTTTGCTTAAGGACCTTAATGTCCTAAGAATTTATTAAAAGATCATGTTAGAGCACCTGAATTTCAGAGAATTACTTCAGAGATGGCTCCTGTTGCAGCAGTTTCTGCTGGAATATTTTACTCTGGCTGTCAGCCAAATCTTTGCTATGCTGATGCCAAATAAATGATACCCAATTTCAACGACAGATGCTGTTGTGTTGACACATAATTGATACGTTTATATTCAGGGCTCCCTGGAATTCTGTAATAGCAACACTTTATTCAGAAGAAATACAAGCGACAGCAGAATTCAAAAGGACTTGCCCATAGCTGATGCCGCTACCCTGCTGGTACTGTGAGTCAGGAGGGAAGCGATCACTAACTGTCCAGGGTGGTCAGGAACAGCAGAGACCACAAATTTTCCAGGGTAACAGAAAATACAGAGAGATGGCCCAGCAGTAAAGTTAACTGGCTCAGCCAGAAATCAGCTTGCTCAGAGAAACAGGAAACCTGAAAGTTTTCAGCACAAGTTGCATATCCCTTTCCTGCAGGGCTTGTAACTGCGTAGGAGATGGAAGTCATAGAAACGCCACAGCACCGAAGTAACAGATATGTCCATAATCTCCTTCTCTTTTTTACTTTCTTGGTTTCCTAGGCACGAAAAAGATTAGCAACCTTTAAAAACGTATTTAGCAAAGGTATGCTCCAAAGAAAACATTAAATACCCCCTCCTTGCACGTTCACTCTCCTGTAGATAACTTGAAATGAACTTTCATAAATAGTATTTATTTTGGAAAGCAACTGTATCCCTCCTCAAGCTTAACAACCCTTCAGCATCTACTGTGATTCTTACAGGGGGAAAAAAAACCCCAAAACAACAGAACAATGACATTACAATATACACCTACCACCTAAATTTTCTTTGGTTTTACTTACACAGCATCGTATTATTTTCACACAATGAATAAAAACATTCTGAAACAGAAAAATCGTACCAGTTCATTTCACAAAACAAAACGAAAAACCACCCCAATCCAAAACAGCAACAACTAAAATTTGGCACAAAAGACAGCAGTAAATAAATGTCATATAGCAAAATTTTCAGTCCACTTACCCAGCTAGTATATGTTGTTCAGCAAACACACAATGTGGAATATCCCACCATGATGCCTCTTTTTAATTAAAATAAAGTTAACCTTAAAAATACTTTTGAATTGCATTACATGTGGATTATCAAATACATTTGAAGCTTACAGATGAAGGGGAATCACTAACTGGAAGTCTTTTCAACTTCTGGAAAACCTGTTTTGTTGACTGTTTCTTAAACTGTATTTTAGAACACCAATCACAGCCCAGAAGGCTTCTGCTGCTTGTGGGGTCTTATCTGGCTCTCACTGTCTGTGCTTCTCTTGCTGGTGCCATGGGAAAGAGGTCTTCCTCCAGTCACCTGTTTCCTTATGTTATATGAAAAAGAGACTTATGTTAATTCTTCAGACTCTGCACATTGCAGCTCTTTCCTTTAATTTTTCCTCTCCTGTGCTGCTAAGGGTTGCTAAGGCCAAAACTGTTAGATGACCTCTCTTCACACTGAATTTCTCCTTCAGGAGCACCCAGCAGAGTATAAAGATAAAGTCACAGGGAAAAAAATATGCATTTGTCATCAAAGCTTGTACCTCTCAAAACCTTAAAATTGCCATTTAGTTCAGCAACATGGGATATGTAAAATATCTAGGCTTATATCCTTGCAAAAGCGTGAAGTGGTTGACAAGGTCAAGGAAGTGCATTAAGTAGAAAAGCCAGGGCATTCTTTTCACTGCTGCAAGAGGCACTGGAAAACCAATCTTTCCAAGAAGATACATCCAGATATTAAAAATTTAAGCACCAAGTGCTCAGGTCCCTTCTTCCAAAAACCCCAAACCAACCAGAAGACAAACAAACAAACAAAAACAAAACAAACAAAACCACAATAAAACAACCAAAAAAAACCCCACAACAACAACAACAGAACCCCAATACTACCACCCACCAAAACAAAACCACAGAAGTTTCTCAAAGTCACAAAGGACAGTTGAGACTAACCTCCCACTGGCAGCTGGGCATCTCAAGAACATACGAGGAAGGGGATATGATAGACAGCTAAGTCATCTGCCAGCAGCTTTGATCTACCAGAACCAGTCATGGGACATGAAGGAGTGGTAAACCACAGGCAGACCCAACCCTCCTCACTCCTGTTCTGAGAAGATCAGATGCAAACCAGCTCCAGTTCAAAAGCTGCGGGGATTGGTTAGACCGGTGCCATGTCTAGCCTAAAAAAGGGCAGTCTCTCAGCACTGCATTTTAAGTTGAGCACAGCAGTGAAATAACAAAGCTGGAAGGATTACAGAGAAGATCCAAATCCTGTTTAATTATTTGAGAGTGTGAGCAGAGAAGTGGAGGTCAGTCTGCAAGACACTGGAGATCTACACCCTGTCTGTGTTAGGAGGGGCATAATTAGTCCAGGAGGAGATCAATGTTAAGACATACAGAGCAACTGGAATATTTCTGCTTGTTACTGAATTTGCTCCAAAGATTTATTCCTACAGGTTTCCTTGGGTGTTTGGAACTCCCCCTTCTCCTCAAGCTAAATTTAATGACTTCTTCTTTAAAACCAAAACAAAACATCATGTTCAATAGTAATAACCCAGCCTGTTATTAACAAAGGCAATGGTCTGAAAAGTCAAACATTCTCAGTCCTACTCCTACTATTGGCTTCTGCATTTTGTTCTGTTTGGACACAGAACACAAAGGCCCCACTTCCACTCAGGAAGGCAGTGCTATAGCTGGAAGACAAGGAAAAAAAAAGTAAAATGACTGTATACAAATGTTTCCATTTCTCTTCCCCAATTTCTAATGTCATAAAAAAAAGGTAAAAGGGTGTTGGAGATCACTGTACAATGAGTTAACTTGACAAATAAATTAGCAACAGAAAGAAGTCAGTTAGCTTTAACTTACAGAAACGTGAAAGACTTAGAAGTAAGTCAGGCAATCATATTGCAGGGCAAATCTTACTTTTACAGACACTGTTTCCTATCCTGTTAAAATATTTCTCTTACTACTGTGGGAAAGAATTAAACAATGGAGGGAAACTGGCTAAGGCTTGCTCTACAGACTGAATTATCTCAATTCAGCAGCAAGAACCAGCATCAAGACTTCCAAGTAACGGTATCAAACCCAAACATTTAGGCAAGAAGTTGACATGCCCTCTCCTCCATGCTGAAGTCCTTCACCACAAGTAACTCTGGAGTCTTCAAGCCTTCAACATACTTCATAGATTATAATAGTATAACTACAAGCCACTCCTTTCAACAGTTATCAATTCAATAAACTTGAGTTTTTCTGATGCTACGCAGCATCAACACCTAAGCCCTTCAAGCTGCTTAAAACAGATGTTAATCCTTCGGTTTCTGTCCTAAACTATGCTGAAATTCTCCTGTATGCTTCTCCATCCAAAGTAGCCTGCAGAATAATGGTGGGGGTGTGTGGCAAGACCCATCACAGTAGGTGTGTTGGTTTCTAAGCACACCTAAGTTTGCAAAAACAAACTACTACCCTGAGCCTCTTTGTGGCTCAGAGCCACATCTTCTGCTGGCACTGGTAAGGTCAAATAAAAGGCTCTGGGATCTTGAATCTTATTTGTATCATGATAGCCACATACCTAAGACAGTGCACTTTTATAACTAAAAGCTGCATCCTGTAGCTTCACCTGAACAATTTATCCTTTTAGCTGGGTGTCAAAGTCAAGCACAAGGTCTTTCATGATGCAGTGACACTATATAAAGTGCAACATACTAGTAACATCTAACTACCAGTAAGCAGCCGTGCTAGGAACAACTATTTTAGAGGCAAAGCACTCCAGTGAGTTTTAATAAGAGATTTATACAGCACAGCTCCTCTCCAGACCTGATACTCAGCACTGTCCCATGGTCAGAGAACTCCTTTCCAAATACACGTTGGGTGGAAAAGCAGAGAGACCAATTTCTAAACAGAAAGCAGCCCGAGAAGGAGGCAGATATATACCCTGAGGTTGGGTACATCCAAATCATCATTATCCATACCTCTAGCGTGACACAAAGCCCAAAATCAACACGGCCTGAACACAAGGAGCCTTATTAAAGACCCTCACCAAAGAGCCTATCTGCAAGCAAACGGTACTCCAAGCATTAAAGCCCTCACAGCCACCTGCCCTGATTTAACTTTTTACCAAGTTTACCATCACACAGACAACTCTTTAACCATGGTATATTTTTACTCTTAAATTTTTTAGAGCTGCCTATAGCCAAAATAAAACAAATGGGAAAAAAAAAACCCAAATCACAGCTACACAAGTGCTCGTAAACAAAGGTACCAAGGCAATACACAATCTCAATCAAAGTGGATTGGATTTGTTACTGCCAGAGTCTAAGAGGGTGCCCATATAAATAAATATAAGGCCACATCACTCTGCACTCCCCTCACCCTACCAGCTCATTTCAGCCTGGAGAAGTCATTTGTGCCTGCAGCAGGGTAGGCCACATTTCTACTTTCACGTGACAAAGACACAAACACATTGGTTTAGGCAGAAGCAGCTTTTGCACTGATGCTGCTCTTTATTTTCCACTCTTTTTGTGAAATGCAGAGACAATTTCCGAGCAAAGCCTTTGGGGAAAGAGCTTTACTCAAAATCACTAGTCTTCTGTCTAGCACAATAAGAGCAGAGAATGCAAATTAGTTTCAATAAAAGCAGCTGGCAATCAATAAGAAAGGGCTGGTCTCCAAGAGTAAACCCGGTTCCTCTAAGGATAAGAATTAAAAGGGGAAAAATATAAGAATGATGAATAACGGAAGAAGAAATGTAAACAACATGGGGAGGGGTTGCACAGAAGAAAAATCTGAACGATGCAATTAAAAAAAAAAAATCACAACACTGACAAGAACAGCTGGGGGCAAAAAAGGAAAGTAAAATACAGATAACTATAGTAGTGTAAGGAAAAGGATCATTAGAAAAATCTCTAATGGAAAACATGTGCAATCCAAACAAGATAAAATAAAAATCATGAAAGGGAAGAGATAAGAGGCTAGCTGGCACTAAGGCTTAAGGCACCAGTCACGAGTTCATGTTCTAGCCTGGTTCACAGGCATTGTTAAGTCTGATAATGAGTTTCAGAATTCCTGCTGCAGCACATCTGGCCATTTCACAAAACCTTACACACTTGCCACAATGCAGAAAGTCAATACCCACCTGAGTGGGCCAGAACCCACACACTCTGCACGCAGCCAGACTCCTTTTTTAAGTCCCTTCCACCTCAGGAACTCCAAAAGCAGCTGCACAGGACTGAGAAAAGCCCAGCATTATTGTAACCCCCAGATTCAAGAAAAAAAAAAAAATATATAGTCAAGATCTACACTTTCACTGTGTCTCTCGATTATTCTAATTTTTTTAATCCAATTAGAGAAAGAATACATTATAGTCACAGAAGCCACCTTCCCTCGCAGCTGTTACAGGCAGTACTCGAGCAAAAAGGGAAAATACAAGTGTTTTGGCACTATTAGCAACCTCTGCTCAAAAGAAACCGAAAAATCAAGTGTCTCGCTTACTGCAATTCAGTGTCACAAATCACTTGCTGTCCGTCTTCCTCTACAAACCCAGCTCCGGTTTCTGGTTTTATCAACGTCCTCCACCAAACGCTTGGTTAACATGGAACTGAGGCCTCTATCTTGCATGTGTCTTCAATACTGCATATTAGCAACCAGGAAAGCAAGCAGTTACTTCGCTCAGGACCTTTTCAGGCCCAAAGAATCTCACCAGCAAACTACAACGTAACTCCTTTGACCCAAGAATGTAGCCCTGATCATTAATAAAGTAGCTGCTTAAATAGCATACATTAATTATATGGGGTGGAAAGTGGTGTTTTCAACACACACATGAAAGTGCAGGGGAAAGTCTTATCACTTCTCAGTATTTATTTAGATTAAGTTTTGAGCAGCATACTGATGGACTAGATAGAGAAGCCTCTGCCAAGTTGCTAATATACTTAAAATTATACTTTCAGAACTTGAATACAGAACAATTCGATTGGGGCATGCCCTAGCTTCGGGAAATTCTACAAGACTTCCAATAACGAAACCGGTCAGAAAATTCCAGTCATACTGACATCTAAAAGCACAGGTCTCTCATATTAAAGAGAGAAAGACGTGACAAACTTCCGTGCAACTAAAAAGGGTGTACAAGAAATCAAGCAAAGCAGGATGGAGGAGATAAAAAGAAAAAACCCAAACCCAAAATAAAACAACCAACCAAACAAAAAACCAACTGAAACTAACTAGTGGTAGGGCAAAAGACAACAAAGAGAATATTATCACACATTTTCATGCCCTCAAGATACACGTGTGCCTGAAGGGCTCACAAACATCTGATCTCTGGCTGTTTGCCATATTCAACACACAAAGCCTGCTTCCACTATTGCCTACAGCAATTATTTTAGGGTTTGTCTTAACAAGTAAAAATCTCTCTCGGAAAACAAACAAAGGAAAAAAAAAAACAAACCAAACCAACCCCCCCCCCCCAAAAAAAAACCACACCAGCAAAATAGAAACTAGTGTGAGGAAAAGACCTGCACTGTCTCAGAGTTTTACGTCCATAACCTCATGGCCTGCCACTACTGTTAAGACAATTACAGCATTTTAACAGCACATTTCCCTAAGGTAGCAAGCAGTTAAGACCTTTATATACTAAAAGAGATGCCCTTCCACATTAGCATGGCCTATTAGCCACAAACGGGATTAAGAGCTCAGCGCAGCCTCACAGAGACCACTTCTGTCAACATAACTCTTTCCCATAATGGGCAGAAAGGAAGGTAACTTTTCAGCTTTACAGAGCACTTACTGGAAAGCTGATACTATAATAATTAAACAAAACAAAACAAGACCAACACAACAGCACAGTCATGGAGACCCCTCAGGATCTCTTGTGAAAAAAAAAATGCCAGTTGTCTCAGAGCAGCCTTGCTGTTCTTCGCATGGCCTTGTACAGCAATCAACCTTAGGGGATCTCCAGAGAAGGCAACAGCCAAGATCTCTTTGCAGGACATTTCTCCAAGCATGACAGGATTTCATAATCAGTCAAAAAAACAAAGACATTCAGACTGGCATACAACACAAATCGCTACTGGACATCATGGACATCAATCCACTCAAGGACGCTTCTTGCAGTGCATGATGGAGTAGAGACAGAGATCAGTTTATTCTAGAGCACATGGACCAAAGCAGTTGAATCAAGAGATGCCAGATCCCTTCTCAAAGGGCTCAGATAGCTTTGGGAGCTGCTGGGGCACAGCTGTAACAGTAAAAGGAAAACTCAGCCCAGTCCAGCAGGGAGAATTAGTTCTCAGTTCCCTCAAACCCTGATACCACTGTTAGAGATCAATGTATCTCTCTCTGAGCGCAGTCCCCATGACAGCAGTGCCAGCTGCTGAATCAGGGCAGGTCTCCTGTGACTCTTACGGAGAAATTCTTTCAGCTCCTCTACACCACTGCTTCTTGGTAGTTCACACACTATCAGGACAAGCCTTGTTGGGCTTCAGAGTAAACAGACAAGGGAGAAAGATGATGGAGGAGGAAAAAGTTTAACAAAAACAAACAAGGAAACTGCAATACATTGCACATTAAGTGCCACGGCCAAAAGATTTAGTGTATAGTCTATCTACTGTCCCATACTGCAGCTCATATCACCTAATCAGCACATATATCTTACATAAATGCAAATGCATTTCACTGTATATTTAATGCATGGAAAAACATGACTAGATTTTAAAAAACCCAAACAAGATTATTTTACTAGCATATGGATACAGCAGTGGCCAGTGAGGAAATAATCTACTCTCTTACTGATACTGTGCACACCTCCAAGCAACAAACCAATGGTCGGCATTGTCACCTCACACACAGGGCAATGTTGATGCTCTGGTGTAGCTTCAAAGCTCAAGGTGGTGTTCCACAAGACAGAAGGTGGGGGCATGTGGCCATGGCTAAACATCTTACGTCTCATGCAATGCAGTCCCATCGGTCTGGGAACACCAGTCGCAACCCCAAAGGGTGTTATGCATGTTAAGGACTCCCCAGAAGGAGGGCTTTCCGATGTCCAACCTGGCAGTGTTCAAAGATGCCTGGCTCTGTAAATGGCTTGTCTTTATCTCTGTAGGTCTGCCAGTGCTGTCGACGCTCTTCTATATCACCCTGCATTTGTGGTCAACAGCTCTGCCAAAAAACTCTCGAGGAGCAGAATAAGAGACCTGCGCAAGTCCACGCTGGAAGAAAACACTAAAGAAGCAGGTAGTTCCTACAGTTTCCCACATGACAGCTGCACCCAAAATTTCTCTTGGCAGATGTCCCTTCTATGTTTCCCACAAAGCATGAGGGAAAGAAGCAGCTAAAATTGGTGTGACAAGGAACAGTTCATTTATCTGACAATGATCAGTGAAATTTCTACCTACAAAGGTTGAGAACACTAAAGTCAGCTTTCTTAACTACAGTCTGTATGTTATAAATAGGCCACTACAAGGCAGTTAAGAGAGAGAGGGAGAGCAAAAATGTTATTAAAAATGTACTAATGAGAAACTAATTTCACTTTTTTTTTTTTTTTGTAACAGGGCATCAGGGGATTCCTACAAGAGTTGTGGTTCATTTAAAGGAGGAAATTTTTAACAAAGCTAAAAATAACTGACAATCACATTTTCAAAATTGAGAGAAACATGGTAACCCCAGGAGGTCCCAGCCAGGGTGGTACCATGCAGACCAATAAAAATCCTCATACAAATTTCAGGCACGATCAGAATTACCCTGGAGTGGTAATCTTTTCGACATTTCGACAGGAAAACATTTATTTTCTCAGCTGCTTTAAAATAAGGTTTGAACCACAACCGGTTTAGAAACATAACAGAAAATATTTATTTTTTTTAAGGTAACCAACAACAAGGAGAACCAAAATATCTACGAACCAAACTCACACGAGCACACCGTCGGGACAGACCGCGCACAAGTGAAGGCAAGGTGCTTTAATAAGGAGACAAACCCCACATTTTTACATTCAAACATTATCTTGATTTTTTTTTTTTTTTCCCCTGGGTCACCCCTTAACGCTTTCCTGAGATGTTCTTTCTTTTTTCAATAGGCTGCTATAACGCAGTTCTCGGTCGTTTCTCAGCCTAATTGTACTCACGACAGGGGAACCGAAATTAAGGAAAAAAAAAAAAAAAAAAAGCACAAAACCCCAAAGTCTTCTGCGAGTCTTCTGAAGAGTTATTTTCCTCGTTAATGCCTCAGCAGCGCTACCAGGGGCTGCAGCTCAGCCCGCACGGCGCGCCTCCTGCTCCGCGCAGCCCGGGCACACCTGAGCTCCCCGTCCGCAGCGGCGGCACCGGCGCCGCCCGGGCCTCGCCCGCGGCGGGGTCTCTACCCGAGGCGGTGTCGTTTCAGGGCTCGGAGCCAGCCGTCAGCCGGGCCACCCCGCGGACAGACGCCAGGAGGGCGCCCGAAGCCGCCCGCCAGCCGCCGCCCCCCCTTCGCCTATG
>JAAGNO010030217.1:0-27435 GCA_033439905.1 Ceryle rudis | reverse complement strand
AATTTGAGGTTCCTGTGTGAAATAAAATAAAAATAAATAAATAAAAAAAATAATAATAAAAAACCAACCAAACAAAACCCCACAACTTATTTCCTACTGATTTTTTTCATAAAGAAGTCCCAGATTGCACCGTTATTCTGCAGAGACATTAAGTGTAAATATAAAGTAATATACATGAGATTTCTGAACATATAAATTGGAAGTTTCACTGCCTTATTACCACACTGATGATCTACTCATGCAAGAATACTTTTATAATTTCTCCATTTGAGTGTTTGTGTGAATTTAATACATTTTCTTTAAGAATGTACCCAAAGATAGCCATAATTTGAGATTCATTTCACTGCCTGGTGATTAACCTGAACAGATCATCTCTAATGAGCTGTTGACACACTGTTCATTTACAGTTTTACCATTTTTGCTGAAACAATTTTGTGAAAAAGAATCAATCCACTGACCATTAAGCAGAAACAGAGTTCTTAATTATGACTCTTTGTTTCTATCCACGGTGCATCTTGAACTTGAAGCATGTCTCAACAATAATCCAAAACATGCAATTGCATTTCCTAGGGCCGACATTCACGCTACTAGTGATGCCACTGATACCTTGAAACCTATGCTCATATACCTACATCAACTGTAATCACATGCCTGTGTAGCACCTTTCATGATAAAGACATAAGAGGATATCTCCAACACCAAGTGATTCACAGATCCATTACTTTCACCTTTGAAGCAGGGATAGATAACTCTAGAGGACAAAGAGGAGCTGGCTAATAATTACACATTCAATGTGCTTTTATATTTGGTTTTTACTTATTTTAAACACTTTTATTTACTCTTACTAATTTTATATCCATACATAACGCCTGTACTTTAAAAAGAACAGTCTCACAATTTTGAAACGAAAGTAACAGCAAAGATACTCACATTGTCTATGATATTAAAGATTGCATAGGCAGCTCCTCTTGCACTAGCAAATGCCTCTATGCTTGGAGCAGTCTGACCAATACTGAAAGCTCCAATTAATACAGAGAAAAAAACCTGAAAGAAATGTTTATGGTGACATATATATATTTTTATGTAAGCAGACAATTACATTTATTTATTTACATCAGATATCTTTGGCTCAGGAGACTCCATGACTGTTAACAGAATTTTAAAGAATCTAGAATAGAAGAAAAAGTGAGTCTCTCTTAAATAGACAATAACACTAAGAAAAGTGTATTGCTTTTTAAGAATCATCTGAGAACTGAGTTCCTGCAGAATGTGAATATTGCAAACATATTGATAAGTGAAAAAGCGACCGAGACCTGCAAAATCTATGCCAAAAAATGTATAAGTATACTTGATGTCTAGGGATTTATTATACTAATTCATTCTTTGGCAAAAGATTATTCGAAAAACCAGAGAGTGTTTTGTGTATCTTCCAACAAAACAAAGACAGATATGCAAAGCACTATCATTTGATTTCAAAATGACGGTAAAATAGAAGCACAACCCCCAAATTTCTCCACCACAGAGTAATAAAAGATAACTCTGCTGGAATGAAAAAGAGTGAGTGCAAGAAAAAACAGAAAAAGAAAAGATATACTATTTTCTTAGAGAAGCATAGTTCACTGCTTTCAGCTAGTATCAAAACAAAAGTAATAAAAACACACTGCTCAGAGATCATAATAACAACCTTAGAATGTCAGACCAAAGGTCCATCACACCCATCATCTTTTCTCCAACAGTGGCCATTCGGAGATGCAATACCTAATAAGGCAACATCCTCCTATTCGTGTTATAAAAAAACCATTCCGATGAACTACAACATAGACAAGAGAAACTGCAAATACTTGGAGTTGAAAAAATGATGAACGTGAACCTTACTGGGGTGTTCTGAATACTAGCCTGCCTTTAAAAAAATATAGGTAGGTTCAAAAGAGCCAATAACACATCAGAGCCATTTTTTGCAAACTTCAGTGATTCATAAATAACACAAAACAAGTAGTTAAAAAAAATAAATTAAATAGAACCATAGAATCATTAGGGTTGGAAAGGGCCTCTAGGATCATCAGGTCCAACCTTCGTCCTTACATCTCTCTATTCACTAGACCATGGCCTCAAGTGCTACGTCCACTCGTTTTTTAAACACCTCCAGGCATGGTGACTTCACCACCTCCCTGGGCAGCCCGTTCCAGCGCCTAACCACTCTCTCAATAAAGAATTCCTTCCTAGTATCTAATCTAAACCTCCCCTGATACACCTCGAGGACATTTCCTCTCGTTTTATCATTAGTAATTTGGGAGAAGAGGCCAACACCAGCCTTGCCACAACCTCCTTTTAGGTAGCTGTAGAGAGCAAGCAGGTCTCCTCTCAGTCTCCTCTTCTCTAGACTAAACAACCCCAGTTCCCTCAGCCTCTCCTCATAAGGCATGCTTTCCAGACCCCTCAGCAGCTTCGTTGCCCTTCTCTGGACCTGCTCCAGCACCTCCATGGCCTTGTTGTACTGTGGTGCCCAAAACTGGACACGGTACTCAACGTGTGGTCTCATGAGTGCTGAGTACAGGGGCACGATCACCTCCCTGCTCCTGCTGGACACACTGTTTCTGATACAGGCCGGGATGCCATTGCTCTTCTTGGCCACCTGGGCACACTGCTGGCTCATGTACATACATATGGCCTCCTGGCTGAATTTCATCGTGGTTAACAAAGTTATTCTTCTTACCATATTTGTTTAACATTTCATACAAAATTAGAATGGTTCCCATATCATGGGAGGAATTTAAGCTATGACTTAAGAGTTAAGGTTTTCTTCCTTTAGATGGGTGGTGATATATGTCCTTGTCACAAGTATATTTTTCTCCCTCTCAATTTCTAAAATTACCGAGAAGAGATTCCAAGCTCTTATGGTACAAAGTATAAGAAAAGTATCAATAAAATAATTTACTTAAACCACACAACAGCTCAAAAATATATTTGCTTCTGCATCGTGAAAATATATTCAGCCCCACAAATCTGAGAACAAAGAGCAACTAGGAAGCCTACTGTACTTGAGTTTTTGATTTAATTGTTTCTATATCAATCTGAACTTAGGGAAGTCAGAAAAGATGCAGAAGAAGTTGAAAATAATACATGTTTCATTTGGCTTAATATAGATTTCCAGATACTATAGAAATAACATGTAGACTTCTGTAGTAAGTATCTTTTTGTTAAGAAGAATGGATGCTATTCTGCTAGCTTTAGCACATAATTCTTATTAAACTCAAAAAAGTTCCCAATATACAGTTTAATGTATTTTCTTTAGCATTTCTCACTATTATTGGGAATTTACTCATTAATACTTACTGTAAGAACTTTGCCAATAGTGTAATCATCACTTAAGATCAAGGTAGTTCCATACCAGAAGGCCAGTGCATATGATGCATATATCAATAAGAAGGCAGCACCCATAGAAATATTAGCTGTAATAGCCTTTTTTATTCCAATCCGTTTAGCATCTTCTAAATTTTTATGGTATCTGGAAAAAAAGAGAAGTTCAAAATAGACTCAGACTTGCACACAGCACCAAAACCTCTGTGGATGAATTAGAAAAAGAACAGTAACAAAGTACAAGACATATAAAATATATAACCCTAAGATTGTACGAAGGTAAGCCTGGTAGTCATGTACAGAGACTAAGTTAAATCCTAAAAAGGCCAACCAACATCCGTCAACCTGGTATATAGAAAAAAAAAAAGGGCACTGTAGTTCAGGGACTGGCATTCAAGTTCCTTAAATAACCTGCAGGTCAGTGAACTCTGATCATGAACCATTCATGACAGGTTTTGAGACTATGACTGTTAGCTTAAGATAAAATGTTAAAATATATCAGAAGAATGATGTTTTACACTATGGTGGAAATAGAGATATTGTTTATTAGTGCCTTCACAACAACTACTGAGTAATCAGATTACCAAGGGTTCTTTCTCTTCTCATGGCCTTTTTTGTGCCTGAAACTCACACTGTGTGAGATTTAAAGTAGTTTATACACTTTCTAGAGTAGATAAAATATAACATTTATTTTGTCATTTTCTAGAAAAGTAGGTAAATCTCTTTCAACACGTAGTAAAATTTCTAATAGCCTGTAACAGACAATTTCCCATTACCTAAAAACACAGGAAGCACAAGACTTGTTTTAACAGACTTTCAACGGCAAAGATAGAAGAAAATTTCAAACCATCTGAAGAAAGTACTTTAAAATCAGCTGACGAAAGCAAATATTGTTCTTACCTTTTAATTTCTTTTTGCTGTCCTCCAAAAGCTATTACAGTACGGACTGCTGCCAGAACTTCCTCTGCAACGGCACCTGCTTTTGCATACGCAGCTTGTTCTTTGTCAGTGAAAGCAGAGAGAACCTAATAGGAGATCAACAGAACTCAAGCACTTCATAATCGTTACTTTCACAGTTACTTTCTTCCCATATGAAGCCTTTTGATTATATTATGTATGAGTACAGAATGTTCAATATCAAAATCCTTAAGAACATTATGAATTCTATCAAATAATTCAACATTACCCATTCTCAACAACCGAGGGCTGCATTTTTCACTCTGCTTTCACACAGCGCGGGAGATTAGATGACTTCTCATACTGAGCTGATGTGGTTCTCCCCAGACAGATCTTCTCAGATCATTCTCATCTCTGGTTACCTTAGCCAGACAGCTCTATGACTTACATTAATAGGCCACCATCCATGAAAACTCTTAGAGATTAGACATGCACAGCACAAGCTTCTTTACTTCTACCTTTTCCACAATATACTCATTCAAGACTGAGAAGGCTTATATGAAATTCAAAATATAAGGAAAATTAAATACTATAAAAATCTGATCTGAAGGCTTCCAAACTACAAATGTAAATGACTCTAATCACACGGTAATTTAGTAGTTCTCTCACCTAGGTCTGTCTAAAATATCTTTGCAAAGCTGTTAACAACTGTGAAAAGAAGCTCTGTGTCTGAGACCAAGGTTTGGTCTAATTTATTCACTTATTTTTTTAGAAGGTGCAATTATTCCTTTCAACAGAACAAGTATTCATGAGGATGAAGGTTAACAGTTAAAGTTGCGGCTTCTACTTGTGTATCTTGCTTCCTTTCTATATAAAAATATTCTATATTGGCAGAAACATCTTCAAATCAAACAAGTCTGTCCTATCTGTGGGAATAGAAATACTCAAACTACGTGAGGTTACTTACATAGAGTTCATCTTAGAGCTTATGTACATAGATGTTGTCTACAGCTATAACTGTGCTAAGAAATACATTCTAACAGTAAGAATTACAGATATGTAGATTTACTCCATTATATTTCATTAATATAAAGCCTGACATTGAATGAATGTTAACCTACCTTTGCCCAGAGGGCTGCTGAAAGTCCCAGGACAGGACTGACTGCTAGTATTACAAGGGTTAATTTCCATCCTCTTATGAGACCAACAATAAATGCTGTTAGAAATGTTGTTACTGCTTGAACAAGCAATCCAATTTTGTCACCTATTCCTTCATTAATCTTGGAGACATCACTGAAAAAAAAAATACATCCAGGTACAGGAAGGAAAATGTAGAAAACAGAAGAAAGTTTTCAGTTTTTTCACATGGGCATCTGTGTAGAGGACAATCTTTATTATTCAGTTACTTCCAAACAATAGTTTGCTTCTATAGAAAGCACTATACAGTGCAGTCAAGGAAAATTTCCTATTTCTTGTGAAAATGTAATGTTATAAACCTGGTTTTGTCTGAAAAGATTGAAGTTCTGTCTACAGTACAAAATTACTCTCACTTTCTTAATTTCAAATTTTTGATCTGTTTGGGAGCTGTGGGGTATCTGGAAAGAAAAGAGAAAGCCTTTCATGTAGGCAAGGAGAAAGGACTAGCTTGTCATGAGGTGAAAGCTGTTCACACTGCAGGGGTTTGTTGGCACCTTATTCAGTCCTCAGTGTGCACAGATATGAACAATGTTTTCTCCTTATGGGAGTAATCTCCTAGGCTGGGCTGTAGTCATCCCCAGAGTTCAAGGGAATTTATCCAAAGGCTTTTCTGATTTCCTTGTGACAGTCCAGTATCATAAGTGTTAGAAGTTAAGTCTTTGAGACTCTCTGTGAGAAAACCTGAAAACTTTATTTGACAATCAAGTAATTCAATTTAGAAATAAAAATTTTAAAAATTGTAACTCATACACACTTAGTAAGATAAAATAGCACTGGGAAAAGTATAGTATACTTACTCTAGAAGACGAGTGTTAAGTTCTCCCACATCATTTACATCAAACCATCCAATTTCCTGTCTCATAATTGCATGAAAAAAATTTTCTCTAATTTTTTTTATTTGCCGGCCTGCTGCTAGGGTCCAAAATGAAGTCTGGATATAAGCAGCAAGGAGAACACCAGCTGCTATTGCAGAATAGTAGTATGCATATCTGAAAGAAAAAAAAAAAAAAGCAAGATTCTCTGAAATTAGTTTTAATTACCTCACTAGTCTGTATTAGCTTGACGCTTACATTTTCTGTTTCAGACCTGAATCAGAGTTTATATGCTTATACTAGAGTTTACACTTCTCTGTAAAACTTGGCAAGTTTTCTATATTAGTATTTAATACCAGTTTTCAGATATGCCATAAACAAAATGAAGCTGTTGTTAGACAGGAATTATTTTTTCTTTTTGTCAATATAGTATATATTTTCTCATAAGACTATTTTAGAACTATATTTTAGATATAACATCTTTTTCACTTAAATGTTGAATTTACAAAGACTCCATAACACTTTTGTTTTAACACATATAGGCAGAACTAATAATATATACCTCTATTAAGCACACATTTACATCATACAACATGCCTGTCTATATAAATATTATATGAGTGGATGCTGTAGATATTTCCTGACTTGAGAATATGTTATTCTATATACATCTATTGCAAATGCAACTAGATCAAAAAATTCTTTTCCTCTCTATTTTATTAATAACCGATTTTTTACTTTTCAATTAAATCTTCTCTGTGATATGAGCAGGGTGTCAAATCAAACCAAGGAGTGTGTGAAATACTGTATTTCTCAAACTGGAACTGAATTTGAGCCACAGTTTTAAACCTTTTGCTCAGAAAGAGATTTGATTTGATTCAGAACTGACATCAGAATCAGTTACTAGTGAACTTAAGCCAGAACTAAACCAGAAAAATATAACTGAACTGATATGCTCTGCTCATAAAAAAAAGGAATAGGTTTGTAGATGAAACTTTTCATATTTTAAACCAGTCTTTTTCTTTGTGACTAAGATGCCATATAATTTAGTCAGGGACTTTGGAATGATACTCATTATGAAATTAACTTTATCTAAACTGTTTAATAAAAATGAGTTAATGCCTAACTGAACGCTAGTTAGTTGAATATTGACCTTGATCATCTTCAGCTCCATTAAAATTCTACATTCTACCAAACTAAAACAAAGAACACTGATTCAAAATCAAGTAATTACTTCAGACAATTACTTTATAATGTTGCATCACTTCAAAGAATTGGTTTATGACCAATTGTATCAAAAGGGTCGAAATCTTTAGCAGATTCTGTGCTGGATGAAATACATTCTGTAAATTCACTGCTGAAACTTAACAGAGATTAAATGTTCACTGCAGCATAAAATAATGGTTCTTTATCCTTTGAGAAAAAGTTAGGGGGTTAGGCAAACTGTTGTTTCTGTAACAAAAACAACTGAGTCCACATGTATAGTTAATTCAGCACATACCTGTGTGAGAACTTCGTCCTTGTAAATAGCTTTATTATTATTTGACCTGCTGGCAGGCATTGCTAGTGAAACCAGGGGTGGGTACAAACAGCTTCTTCTTCAAACCAGTTAACAGACTAACTCAAGGCTCTATGTAGAAACTTTAGAAAAGAAAATCTATTCCTGTGTTGCTAGGAAGAAATAGATTCCTCATTCAATACTTTATTTCTAAAGAGAAACTTGGCCTGTTTTTTATTCATACTTGTACTTTCAGAGCTAATGTCTAAAAGACAAGGTGGTATCCAGGATGTTTGTGGTGAGTTAACTATGTCTGGATGCCAGATGCCCACGAAAGCTGTTCTATCACTCCCCCTCCTCAGCTGAACAGGAGAGAGAAAAATATAACACAGGGCTCATGACTCAAGATAAGGACAGAAAGAGATCATTCACTCCCTATCATCTAGTTGTATTTGCAGTGAGAACTATTTTAAAAGTTCCTTTCAAATAAACATAAGACAAACTTTAAAAATGTTGTGCAACTAGGCATCAGGTATTTACTAAACATAGAACAGTTAGAGTAACTTCATCCACACAAAAATTATTTTGTTCTGCAATTTTGCCTTCAAATTTGTTTTTGAATCCCTGGACACAAGTATATTCTGCTAAAGGCCTATATGCATTACCTGCATTCATGTCAGAGACCATCAGAAACATTGCTAGAGCGAGAAACTCTGTTTCCATACTATCTTATATAACTGCCAATTCCCTGACGATTCATTCTCATTACATAGGAGTTCTTCATTTCTAAATAACAGCCTTTTTCTCACTATCTCTTGCTCACTTATTTTAGGGTAAAGAACTTTTTTCTGTGTCAACAGATTTTTTTATTTTTTATTTTTTAATTAGAAACTGAATTACTTAATCTAAATGATCTATAAATTTACAGTCCACTGTTACCAGAAATAATAATACACTTCAAAACCAACAAGAGTTACTAGACTGAATGCCTATTTCCTCCTTCTCTTCAGAAAATAAAGTTGCCTTGAAGACCACATCAGCATTCCTCAGATTTCAAGTGATTTTCAATAAATAATGAGGGACAGATTTCAACATGAAGTAAGGAAATAGATACTGGTCCAAGAAACTGCACATGACCTTTTCATGCACATTCTGCATGAAACAAGTCAGTAGACAGTGGTTAATAAAGTCCCTTAACAAAACATCTATTGGCAGATGTTTCTACTTTTTTGACCATTTCTTTATGAAGCTCTGTAGCAGAAGCACCTACTGACTATTGTCTTTTGCTGTTGACAGCTCTAGAATGCTATTTAAGTTTGCATATAATCTAACTCTGTATTATCTGTAGTCCAGGTAATTGAGTTGAACTCGATGCTTTGGCAGCAAAGTAGGTACTATTTGGCAATTTAAACTCTGCTTTTTATCAGTGAATCACCATAGCTCAAGGAATCGATGGATGACAATCAATATAATTTTTTAGTGTAACAATTACTGTTTATAAATTCAGAGGAAAAGAAGGAAAAGGAAGCAAATGCAGATGGCATGGGGATGCAGAGCACTCTTGAAAAGGTGGTGGGATGAGTGAGAGCAAGGGAAGTTGGTTGGAATGCCTGGGCATGTTTAAGAATCCTCACAGTGCCTCAAATAATCTCATGTGCAAATCCTTAGTTACATACATTATTCAATCAAACGTTGCTTTTATGTTGTTTAAAATATGTAAAACATCTGTCAGAGAAAAATACCTTTAATAGAAATGTGTGCCTAAATTAAAGAAAGATGAAATACCAATTTCTAATTACCTCGTCATACTTTCTTCCAGCTCGCCAAGAATATCTACAGAGGAGTTCACCATAGAAGTGTTCCCTTAGAAAGGAAGAGGAGTAAATACTTTTTAATAGCGCAAGCTTTAATAGATTTCTTTTCCTGCAAACTACTCAGCAAATTTTGAGTTGCTACATCTCCTTTTGAATCAAGTTGATTTTAATGAAAGGAGGAGTGTGACCATTTCAGGCTTCTAGCTATTCAAACCCAATAATTATAGTAAAATAACATCAATCGTAAAACCACGGACTATAAAACTACATTAAGGTAACTTGAGATTAAAAGGTCTTCCTGAGCATTTATTAAATACTCAGGTTTTCTTTTTCCCTTTTTTTTTTTTTTTAACATGTTTGTATAATGCCAAAGGTCATTAAAAATTGTGAGGCCTTGATATTGGCATCAAATCGATAATCCATTATGTAACTTAACCCATTATGAAAACATAGGTTATAATATTGGTCTTGGCCCTAAAATTTTACTGCCCCACACAAGAACTTAGTGACAAATGTTTTGAAAAGACTACAGCTGCAGCATTTTGAATTTCCACCATAAAAATCTGATCACTTTATTGTGCTTGGGAAGGAGTAAATCATAAAGTACTTGTTCCAATCAAGGTAGTATGCCCATGTTTCTGTCCTATAGCAATATAAGAGTAGAAATGGATGCAGGACAGAAGACAGTCACATCCTTTATTTTTTCTGTATCGTCACAGCCTTAGATTAAAATGCTTAACACAATTTTAATACACAATATTCCGGACAACAAAGCTATTCACAAGTTTAACATCTAATGTGTAAGTTCAGAGGAACGTAATCTGGTCTGTGAGTTGATACCAAAGTGACAGTATCACTCCTTCCTGTTGTGTCCAGCAGCACATGCCTGCCCTCCTTTGTGTGATTTCATGCTTCTGATTCAGCAAATTAAGCTATTCAACAAATTGATCCAAGAGAAAATGAGTACTTTTATTTTTGGTAGCAAATCTTCTGCTGGATCTACTTACTGATATGATTCACTTAGTGAGCTGTTAACTGTCAGATTTGTTTCAAAGGAATCAACAGGAACTCATGCTGAGGAGATGGAAAACCAGCCTCTTTCTATTTATCACAGCCACAGTTAAACGTGATTTGTTGTATGTCTACTAATTTGCATCACGGTATAGTAACAAACAGGAGTTTCTGACAAATATCTCCTGTCAAGATGCTTGAATCTCCCTGTTTTTTTCCAAATATGAGCCATTTTTCTCTTCATAGCAGATATATTCTTACCTGTAAAATTTGAGTTTCCAGAAGCAACGAAGCTATCAGTCATATCACCAAAAATTATCATCGCAATAGGGAGACTGCTTCCATGGGCTATTGCCAGAAGAGTGCCTAGTATCATTAGTAATTTATCTGACCAACTGGAGTATCGAAACTGTGAGCAAGAAGAGAAATTAATTCGAACTGTGGTATTAGAATACTAACACAATGTTCTGTCTACAAAGTCAAGAAAGTGAAAAAGCTACCAGTTGTACACCTAGTGTCACAAAACTACAACTTTATCTGATTAGAAACTGTTTACAAAACAATTCAAATGTTCAGGAATAAATCCTTCTAATATAAGCACTTTTATACTATAAACTCCCCAAACCAGAAAGGTATGTTATTTTAATGCATCAATATCTGCACCTGGGTAAGAAAGGCCACTAGAAAACAAGGTATAAGAAATTTGCCCTTAAGTTTGCCATTTAAAGTTCAAATTATAAGAAAATTTAATGTTACTGTGATAATTAAGGCAATAATTACTTTTACTGTAAATTCATTATTATGCAGTCAGAAAAACTTCCTAATGTACCATAGACATTATCAAAATGTACTGAAATCCTAAATACCTCTTGCCGTTGAACTTTTGAGCTCATCTGTTACAAAATCATTGGCTTTATTCTGTACTGTAAAATACTAAGTTTACTGTTGCAAATTATAGTGGTGTGAGGTAATTGTATGAGTGCAAGCTGGTATAGCAAAGCAGAGAAATTGGGCATTGGCCTGCATCATGGGCTATAGCTTCATTTCTGTCATTTGCTGTCTGTGCATTATGCACACAACCTACAAAATCTAAAACATTTCAATATGACTAAAAGAAGATATCTGATTTACTGTGATTGAATATTAACAGATTGCCTTCTTTAAAATATACAGAAAAATTAAAAGATCTGAAATTTAAAGTACTTTTCAGTACACAACTTCTAACTTTAACTTCGATCAGTGACATGGTGTTGCCCTTTACTGCTGACTCAGGTGACTGAATAATGATTAATGGGCTAATTAGCGTGGTTAGTACCTGACTCGGGTAAATTAGAGGATAAGTCCACACATAATCTTAGGTATATGAACGCCCTTTTCACTGTGTCAGAAGAAATGGCTGAACTTGGAAATCCCTACCTTTCACAAACAAAAATTTAGTATGGGTGTGTTTATCATGATAACTAAGGGAAGACTCCTAAGAATCTGTATCAGCAACAAGACAGTTTCTTTAATAAAACCACATCCACAAAAAAACCTGCTTGATTGCTACACAATATCCAATATTGTATAGTATTGAAGTATTTGGTAGACAAGACCATATATGCAGTACTCTAACATAATTATAACCATTTTTTGTTTACACTTCGAAATGTGCGTGCATATATATATGTACACATATATAGAGATAATAAATCTTACCAGTGTAAGTGGGCTGACCATCTTAGCTTTTTCCACTTGCTGCTTCTTCTTCTTTTCCTTGCTAAAAAGGTATGATAGATTTTGTGCATTTAAAAAGTGACAACGTTTCATGGAAATACTAATGCAGTGTATTAATGAAGTTCAATTAAGATATACTTATGACATAATTTTACAGGAAACAATTGTGTGTAAAATGAATATGATTTATTGAGCATTATTGAGATGTTTGTATTTAAACCTCCAGGTATATAAATAGCATCAGCTCTCGACTGCTTTAAAGTCAAGCTCTTCCTAGTTTACCCCTCTCAAGGGTGAAACAACATCAAGAAGGGCTGGTAGTTCCACTTGCTGCTCAGGGAATTTGTGATCTGAAGCAGTATATAGCTTTCAAAATGGGAAAGAGGAAGGTAACTTATAAAATCAAATTTTTACACAAGGGGGATGAGGAATAAATACAATGCTCAAGGTATGAAAAATATTGATTCCCTGTCATACTAAAAAAATTAAGATAGTTTTAGCTGATGTCATAACTGTATCCAAGATGTCAATTCCAACATTATTTCTGTCATAGTTTAGAATAGTTTTTCGGTAAACTGTAGTCAATAATGTGTTTTAGTTCTTAAAACAAAAGTTAAAAGGTCCTTCTGCAACAAATGAATGTGTCAATCAATGTTACTCTCAAGTTGATACAAAGCTTTCTGTTATTAGGCTTTCCTGATAAACAAAAAACCCGAAATTAAATACCATCTAAAATAAGATAATATAAGCTTATAAGCTTCAATACAGAATATGTTTACAATGTTTAAGAGTACTTACTGTTTGCCTTCAGATTCATGACCCTGTCTGGATGCAGTGATTGTATGACTATTTTCATCTGCAGTATGTTTCTCCTCTTTTTCATCTTCAGAATGCATTTTAAATTTATTTAAGATAACTCCCTGAAAATAATATTTGACTGAGAAATAAACAACTTAAGCCAAGGACAGTAATCTCCGTAAGTATTTCATTTCAAGAAAAATAGAGATATTTATAAAAATCAATAAAGTTGTTAATGTCATACATTGCAAGTAAATCCTTGTAATAGGTAAGCATAAACATGTTGAAACATATCCAGACGTTTCGAGTCTGCTTGCATCTACATAGTATATTTGTATCGGTTTGATAACTGTGTGTCCTTCACTTAATTTCATTTGAATGATCTAAGTATTATATTTTCTGCAGTTCAGTGCAGATATACAAATTAAATGAGAAAGTAGATGTTTACTTAAAAGGTTATGCAGTTATTAGGAATTTTCACAATTTTATCAGTGAATTTTATAAAATATCCCTGATTTAAAAAAAAAAAAATGTATTGACATACCGTGAAGGTTGTTCTTGGTTTGCGTCTAGTCCTCTAAAAAATTATTCAAAAATCAGCAGAATTAATATGGGTAAGGACATGCAGCATGATTGGACTTTGCTCGTCTTATGTAAAATAGAGATGATCAACAGCTTTCTCTTGTTGGGTTGGTTTTTTTTTTTTTTTTTCACAGTCCTGTTGCCTCGCCTACTTTGGATAGTAAAGTGTATGCCCTTTGGACTCTGGCTCCCTTTTCCTAAAGGGAATGTTTAGCAAACAAAGAGCCCTGAGCAGTCTATTCTTCCATGAGAAAAAGTTCCCCCTACCTACTGTTGGCTTAATTATGCCCCTTAAAACTCCCAGGAATTGCTCTTTACCTTGTTAGAAATGGTGCTGAATGCTCCAAGTAACTGTTACACTTGAAGATGAATCCATTCCTGAATATGCAGTGACAATGAAACCAAATAATACAAAAGGAGTGGTTTACTTCTTTGCTTCATTTCCCTTCTTCTAAATCTAATCCAGAAAAATCATGACCCTTATAGCCTGAAAGAAAACAGGATTTTACTGTTCACTTCAGTTTCATTTACTTTCTCATTTGAGTATCTGCAGAACAGCAAGGTGAGTTTCAGACTCAAGATAGAAATAGTTTGGAAATACCTATGGTCAGCAGAAATCTGCTCAATTGGTAGCCTTCTGGTTTTTTAACATATATTCAGATTCTAAACTGCTTGAAATGAACATTTGTTTTATTGTGGACTGTATTGTTCTTATTAGTATCTGTAGGCATTATTTCAATTTCAATAATATCAAATATTTAAAACATTTAAAAGAAATTAATTGTACTTCTTAACTGTTATTTCAATGTATATAGTAAACTAGATATACTCAACACTTTTATGGAAGTTAAATTTATGAAAATTTAAATAAGAACCCTTGTCCTAGAAGACAAGTAGATATATATGAATTTCTCTGTCTCCTATCACTTTACTGAAACAAAACTTACTTAATCTGATAATTAACCAGGGGAGCTAATTTTTGTTCCTTTTATCATGCCTGTAATCTCAAAATTTTGATAAAACTGAGTTTTTACAATGTTTTGGAATACAAAGCCATATCAGAGTGAGGATTACTTTAGAAAGGATAGTTTACCATTGTCAGTCAAGCAAAATATAAAGGATTAATAAGTATCTGTTTACGAAAAGTCATCCTGAGCTATTTGTATATATTTCTATGCACAACAGTTAATGGTAATACTTCTGGGTTTTAACTTGTGTGCCTCTGTGCTTTGCTGGACTTGATCCTAAAGGACTGGTCGAAGTATTTCAGTTGGACCTGAATATACTTGAATAATAGACTAGAGAAATGTCAATTAATTTAAACAAATGAAACAGGTCTTTAATAACTGTTTCACCTTAAAGGGAAAATTGACAAACTACAAGATGTGTCACAATATTCTGTTATCTTATTGCAATGTCTCAATGCTATTGCAGTACAATCATGATAAGAAAGTGAAATAGATATAAACCAGAAAAGCAATTGTACCAGAGTTTTTATTGTATGCATACAGTAGTGCAAAGAAAATGAAAGATTGCTTTACAGCCAGTTTAATCACTGGGAGATGAACCAGCTAAACTGATATTTAAAAGTGTGAAAATGGGAAAGTACAGTATTTTACATCTACTTAGTAAGCTACAAAATTCTGTTATTTCTCTATAGCTCCTGTAATTTATTTTTTCAATGACACAGTTCCTAGATATCACTCAGATATTTCCATGTTAAAACTGATCATTTGAGTTAGACTATATAATTTCAGTCTGAAGAGATTAAATTTGTGTCATAAACCAGCTACAGAAGAACCTGAGGCATCACCACTTCACACTGCCTGCACTTGAGTAGATAAACCCCATGTAGCTGATTCACAAACCAAGATACAAAAAAAGACCCAGAAACAATGTAGGTGTCAGTCGGTCTAGTTGAGGAGAAATACTTTCTCATCCAAAGTTTGCAACAAGTTTTGCCCTAAATATTTAAGCAAGATTCATAAACCTCAAATACTGTGTTCAGTTCTGGGCCCCTCACTACAAGAAGGACATTTAGGTGCTGGAGCATGTCCAAATAAGGGCAGTGAAGCTGGTGAGTAGCTTATGAGGATCGGCTGAGAGAACTGGGTTTGTTTAGCCTGGAGAAAAGGAGGCTCTGGGGAGACCTCATTGTTCTCTACAGCTACCTGAAAGGAGGTTATAGAGAGTTGGGGGTTGGTCTCTTCTCGCAAATAACAAGTGATAGAACAAGAGGAAACATCCTCAAGTTGTGCCATGGGAGGTTTAGGTTGGATATCAGGAAAAATTTCTTCACAGAAAGGGTTGGCAAGCCCGGGAACAGGCTGCCCAGAGAACTGGGGAAGTCCCCATCCTTGGACGCATTTAAAGGACATGTAGATGTGGTGCTGAGAAGCATGGTTTCGTGGTGACCTGGCAGTGCTGGGTTAATGAGCGGACTTGGTGATCTGAAAGGTTTCTTCCAATGAAACAATTCTATGATTCTGTACTTTAATTCTATGAAAAGGAAATAAGTTTCTTAACCGAAGCAGATTCTTCACAGCCAAGAACAGAAAATCCAGACAAATCTACAGCTCGCTTTGAGAGATATTTCCTATATATGGAAAACAACCTTCCTGGTGTTTATCAGTGAAGTTATATGACTTGATACATTAATGAGTGAGGAGATAGTATGTTTCATAATCATTGCTTGCAGTATAGTATATATATACAGTATATATATATATAAACAGGCAGATGTTTTCACGCACAACATATATAGAAAACCAGATGCCTGATGAATCTGGAAAACCAAGATATATTCAGTCAAGAAATGTAGTACAGATCAGGGATTTAAAAGCATTCAGGACATTTCATGGTTTATGCTATTTAATACACTATATGAAAAATGATGGAAAAACAGTAAGAGTGACTTTTTTACAGGTGGAAAACAGTTTTCCCCATTGAGGTTGAATAAAGCATATATTATTATAGACACATCCAATTTTTTTTTTTTCCTGAGAATCTTTCTAGCCAACTATATGCCTGGTAACATTGTAACACTACAAGTAATCAGGGAACTTCAATGAACTTTTATTCTTCCCTCACTGAACCACTTTGATTGGACATCTTTTGCCATGCACAAAAAACCTTTGTAAGCAGAATATACACAACTTAGAAGTATCCAGCAGTTATTGATTAGTTATTACACACAAAAGATAACTTGAAATAATGAAATACTAAACTGAGTGTTAGTATGCTCAGCACCCTGAATAAGAAGCAGAAAAAGTCTTTGCTGGCCAGGAAGTTTTTTAGTGAGGTGGGGTAAGGCTGGTTTCTAATGTCCCTGGAATGGATCCTCAGTGTGTCATCTTCCAAATCTCGACTTTTCCCTTAGGATTTTATTCCTTTTCATGAGGTTTTTTTTTTTTATCTTAAGTCCTTGAACTGCCTAGCTCCAGCTCAAGAGTCCTACATCTGTCTGCAATTTTACCTCTCTTACCTTGCAGAAGTCTACTCTTTCAACTTTTTTGCAGTTCTTGCTCAGAATTTAGTAATTTCCTCACGAGTCTGAGAGAGAGTTAAGCAGCTATGCCTTGGATCACAGACAGCTAAACTCACAAGGAAGAGGGGGAGGAGGTTAGAAACTCAAGTCATTGCATATGAAATACATAACAGTATTAATATTATACCCTATACAGAAATCAAAGCTATTCATACTGACTTATTCCCTTCTACAATACTATTTAAAATCATATTTTATAAATACATGCATTCTATTCCATAAAATTTGTGAAATATCTAGATTACACAGGAAATCATGAGGATAAAAAACCTGTTGGTGAGCTTCTGCCTATTAAAATTGAATTTGAAAGTTTTGTTTATTTTTCTATTCTGCTGTTACAGTCCATCATATCCCTTATAAATCACAAAAAATGACAAGTGGAAGAAACAGCAGAATGTCATCCTGTCCATCTTCCTTCCTCCAGATCAGATCAATTATTCCATTTGTCATTCTTGACAGATGTTCTGTCACTTCATTTCTAGCTTCCAAAACCAAAGATAGAGATTTTTAGACTAAGTGAACTGTTAAGAAGTTTTTCTGATATCTAGCCTGAATTGCCGTTGAGAAAGGTTAGATCTGTTACCCCTTTCCTATACAGAGCAAATATGAAGAACTACTTTCATTCTACTTCATGGTACCTTTGAAATTTTAATGCTGCTTTCACAGTGTCCTCACAAGACAAACAAACAAACAAACAAAACCAAACCAAAACAACAACAAAAAAAAACCAAACACAAACCAAAACCCAACAGTTCTTATAACCTTTCCTGGGTAGCGTTGATGCTACTGATCTTTGACCTTCCTATCCTCTGGACTCAAACTGCTTCACAGCTTCTTTTTGAGAAAAGTAGCCCCAAACTCGGGTTTATTTCAAAAATAGGCAAATAATTTTAATTTCTATAACTAATTTGACTTTCTTGTGCTGTAGCAGTATCGACATATACTTACTATTTTACATAATCTTGTATATTTAATTTTGTTACAATAGTGAAATGACTAAAAATAATCACTTCATTCAGTTCATCTCTTAAGAGATCAGTTACAGCACAAAGACCACATTCTGCACGTCAGTCTTTGACCAGAAATTGCTTTCTCCCATTTTGATGTTTACTGTAAAATAAATAACTGTATAGTGTAAGGTAAATGTGGTTCTACAGGCAATTGTAGTCAGTGCAGATACACATTTATTCACAAGCTCTAAAAGTTTTAAATAGCCACACCCATAGACACTAGGGGTAATGCATCCTCTTACCAACCACTTCTGTTTCCACATACTGTCACATGCCACAGCTCTCTCTGTTTTACAGGCCAAAATGCCAACACCCCCCTGACAACAGTCCAGATAGATCCACAAGGAAGATTCCAGTTATGAGGTCAAGTTGTCCCTGCATGTGATCACTCTGAAAAAAAAAAAAAAGAATTCTAAAGAGACTGGAGGAATTAACTCTCTCACCATGCAGTACTTCAGCAATTAGAACACCAGTTTTGTGTATGTTGTGGCCATATACATTATGGCTACGGTTACTGAAGAGGCAATTACCTGTAGTTATTCCATTGACACAGACTAGATGCTCTACCGTCTCACTAATTTATCTGTTTCTTAACTACCGATTTCCCTCATTCCATTAGGGTTCATTAAACTTAATTTCCACAAATCCGTTTCCTAAAGTCCTATCCAATGGCTAGCTAATCAGAGTTCCATATCTTTCCTGAGACTTCCAGGTACAAGCTCTTGGTTTGCTTGCAGTTCTATGTCATCTTCAGTCCCGAGCCTGTCAACAGCTGAAGCTGGTGGCAGAGAGGATGGAAAAAGAGATGAGGAAGAAACAAACACAGTTACATTAATCCCAAGCAAGATCCATTTGTCTAAGCTTACTCACTACAACTGTTAGTCTCCCTGTGGACTTGTTGTTTACCAGGTATCATTCCCATCTTCTGCTTCCAGATCCTGGGTACAACATATTTACAAAGTGTTAATCAGCTGCTGATAAATATACAATAGCTAATATTTCTTAGAAGTGAAGGAATGTTCCTTCTGTTAGAATAATTTGTTGGATTTCTTATGGGAAAAAAAAAAAATGGACTGTGGCTTATACTTAATATAGAAAAAATTTTCTTCACAGAGACACAGACACTCATAACTTCTTCTGTTCTCTAGTCTGTAAGAATGATGATAAATCTATTCTCACACTACCAAACAGATCAGCTCTTTTAGAAGCTACGGGCTCTCAAGTAACAAGTGAGCACAATTCAAGTTGCCTCATCGGTGGCGGAACACCTGCATAGCATTATGCCAGATGTCAGCTTTTGTTAGCTCATCTGCTTTACCCTGTACATTTCATGCTTTTCAAAGGATAGAAAAGTTGTATTCACAAGTCAGTAAAACATTCTCATTGACAACTCTGCTATGTAAAAATCTAAAGGAGTTCCAGTCCTAGAAAAACTCATAGAAAAGTTTTCTTTACTGTCCTATCTTCACAGCAACTACTTCACATATTTATTAAGCAGCCACCATAGGGTAAATGTAATAATTTTGTTAATATCTATACTACAATATTATCATTATTTTACTTTAATTTACTAATTTCTCACCTATTAAAAATACCATTTCCCTGTTCATTTCAGTCAAGACTCACTCCAGTTCTGACAAGCTAGAACATAGTAAGATCATTACAATGTATTCTGATTCCAAGTTTTATTGCTCTACTCCCAGATATTATCCATACTGAGGGGAAAACAACTTTTTCCTATATATATCCCACTGAAACTGGAATTTATTAAACTTCTGCCTTGCAAATCCAAATTTCACCTTTTTTCTTCTTTATTTCTTACTCATTTCTAATCATAAACTTTAAACATACCACATTAAATAGTAACACAATCAATAAATTTAAGAAGCACTAAGCATGGCCAAGTTCATAGTAACCAGAGACCTTCCTGCCCAATAAACAGCAGAAAGAACCAATACAAAGTATTTAACTAATCAACAAGCCTTAGGGGTCTTCCCAGTGCTTCCTCCTTTTTCCTGTGTGGACTGTGAAATCACAACATGAGTTCCTGTCTACTTGCCAGACAGAACGGGAGATGAAGACTATAGGTTGGAACAAGGACTGGGATTGGCTCTACAAAAAGTTTGTGTTCACAAGGACCCTCGAACCACAAGGCTTAAGACAGTGCTCCAGCACCATCAGAGATAACTGAAGGAATGCAGTGATCTCTGCTTATATTTCAGTTTCCTCACCCTTTGCACTCTAGACTTCCTCCTTTCTGACTCAACCCTGAGTCACTACCTCTGTCCAGTTTACATTCTGCTTGCATGTGGCATATGAAGGCACAGACCCCGGCTGAAGGTGCAACCAGAATCTGCTTTACTGAGAGCACAGACTTTTACACCCTAAGGGATTCTATTTACAGCACATCTATTTATAGCACATGCCGAATTTATACCCTGGCCCAGGTAGCACTTCTGGATGCTATTTATAGCACACTCAGACTTTTATACCCCCAGCCCCAGGGGGTAGTACTTCTGAAAAAAGTTTTTCCATCAGCTTCACAGCAGCCGGATTCCCAGCCGCTGTTCTCGTGGCATTTGGCATTTCCTCCAATCACCGTCCAGGTCAGGCCACTTCCTCATTCCTTCGTCTCGGCCTGTGCATTGACCCCCACACTTGCACACAAATGACACATGACCCTGTGTGAGGTCATGACACTGAATGTAATTTCTTGATTCCTTTTTATAGTTAGCAGCAAATAAAGAATTCTTAATAGTTCATCCTGACTGAATAAAGTGTTCAGAGCAGACTTCTTCTCTATGTCACCATAGTCTGAAAGCAAGTGATTTTGTTACAATGGAACAATGTTCAAGGAAGCAACTCTCATCAGCTTATTTGAACAGCACTTAACTGAACTGAGACACCTGCTACTGTAAGTAAAGTATCCCTTGTATTTGGTGTCTGCATCTGGCACACTAGCAATACTGTTCCAGCAGAATTTAGAGATCCTAAGGCATACATCCTAAGGATCCACAGGTTGCCCCTGTGAGCAAGGCATGCTTATTAAATACTGCAGGGATTCCTTGATGGGAGCATCCTCTGGGATGTCATAGTCAAATACTATGAAGCAGAACTTCATTTAGAAAATGAATCTGTTTTAAACTACCTCTGGTGACTGTCTATGGGACTTTGTGGCATGCAAACAAAGCCTTTAACTACTAGATGAAATGATCTGGAAGTTATTCTAGGACATGGGCCTGTTGCAAAAGAAATTATAGCATTTTCCATGGGGTCTGAGGACAGATATGTTGCAAGGTTATCCCACAACCTAAAGAAGAATGATGATTTCTACAGTGATCATGCATGGCTGGCAAATAGTTCCTGAAGAAGTCCATTGAATTGGCTGTTATATGCAGATGTGACCAGAACATGGCCACGTCCTATAAGCAAAACCGATTCCATGATATTAGTGCATGTGAGGAAGGAGAACAAGATATCCGCCTAGGTTATTTATGGAACATCTCAACAACACATTAGCAAGGGAAGATGCCTCTCACTGTTTGTGACAGTAGGAAAAATTTCATACACCAGTTGGATAATCCAAATTGAATGTGTATGTGAAATAGCACGTTTACAAGAACAAAAGTTATTTGAAATGGGGTACTTAATCTTGTCGCAAATACATCTGTGACAAATACTCTTTTGGAATACTTGTGTGGAATACTTCACAGGACAAATTGGCTGCCTACTTTCCTAATCGATTTCCACCTACATTCATATTTCAAGTAAACTGCACTCTTTAAGAGTGGTAGGTCTCTCAGGAAAGAGACCTGCTTCTGTAAGGTGTAAAAATGAAGATAACTCTATAGCGTGATGAGTGCATATATGGTGCTTTCCTATACTGGGGATTAGATTGAGTGATTACACTTAATTTGTTACAGAGTTCACCTTGTCTTGGTGAAATCTGCACCTGCACTGACAATTTCCTCTGGTTCACAAGAGGGTGAAGACAGGCAGGCAGAATAATACTTAGTATGGAATCTTGGAGTAAGATGTTCTCCATAAACATTCTAACCCCAAGAATCCTGTTTCTTTTTATGTACCCCCACTATGGCAGTGATCAAAACATCCTTTGTGCTAGCACAATATTAACAGCAGTGGCTATTCTGATAATGGTAAACTGAGTAAACTGATCTCCCAACAGATTACATCGATACAGATAAAGACTTCATTGCCATGCCATATCAGATGACTCATACATTAATGTTAAACTGTGATAGGAAACAGAAGAAAGCAATAATGACATTGTTCAGCTACAAAAATACCCTTTCTTCTTCACATCTAAATAAATGAATATATGGAAGAAGAGAGGGGTGAGAAAAAAAACTATGTATCTTCTATACCAGCAAAACATGAGTAGAAGAAATAGCAAAAGTTACCAAACCCCTCTGTTGTGCATCAATTTTTATCTAGATGATAATTAAAACAGTCAGACTTTTGTCTCTCTTTCGATCTGGATATATAATACTAATCTAATTGTGTTTAACAGTAGCTTCTCAGTTTCTGAGTGCTAGGTTTACCTTATAGTTTTTGCAGTCAACCATTTATTACCTTGAAGACAGATCCTGAAAGCTATATGGTACATACGGATTTGTGCACACTCAGAGAGCCCTTTTACTTCAGTAGCAGTCACCCAGGACAAAACTGGTGACTATACCTAATGAATATATTAAAATTTCTCTATCCAGAATTAAGCAGGGATATATGGGAAACTCAGTCCACAAGTGTACTTAAAATTCATGTTAATGTGAGAGCAAAATATGCTTTTATGATCCAGTTACGGAGTTACAGACAAAACAGTAGTAAAAACGGAACTCACAGCCCTTGCTACTCCTGCCACTGAATTCAGAAACTTGTAAAATGGGACTTTCGGGCCTTAAGGATTAATTTTCCTTAACTAGTAAGGATTGTAAAACCTTTAAAAAAACCCATCTCATAGTGGAGCATCATTATCAGTTACACTGCAGGAAAAATGACCTGTAAGAAATTTAGATATCTCAGAACAATGAAAGATTTGGTTAGTAGGCTATTCCACCTAGAAGAATGCTATGAGAGTGTAAAATCATATGAATCCTGGAAAAAATTGTTAGGATTGGTGCCTGGGGAAGTATCTGGTTAATAAAACCACAGTGCCTTTAAAGCAGCAGTGGTACAAGGGTTAACTCAGCAAGAGCAATTCTGGGACCTGTGAATCAAGCAGAAATACAATGGGAGGAGCTGCAAATTCAGCTTCATCAGATGAGGGAGATAATGAAGCTAACAAGGAATGCAGTGGAATCTCAGATATGGATATGACAAAAATCTGCACACTGTAATTTTCAGAAATATGGTCATAAAAGACCCACAGCCTCCATTTAAAAATAAAGCTCAAAAGGAACAGAAAAGGGAAAACAGTCCTCAGTGTGGGTTTAGCTCTTTGTGTAAAAAGAGGTGGTAACAGTAACTGTAAAAGAGCCTTGAAGAACATGATGAAAACTTCTTTCAGGGAATATGTCCACTATGGACAGAAGGAAAGCAGCATGGTATATTTTGAGAAAAAGAGGGAAAGATCATAGAATCATAGAAATGTCTGGGTTGGAAGGGACCTCTAGAGGTCATCTAGTCCAACCCCCCTGCTGAGAGCAGGGACATCTTCAACTCGAGCAGGTTGCTCAGAGCCTCGTCAAGCCTCACCTTGAATGTCTCCAGGGATGGGGCCTCAACCACCTCCCTGGGCAACCTGTTCCAGTGCTACACCACCCTCATGGTAAAGAACTTCTTCCTTACATCCAATCTAAATCCACTCTTTTAATTTAAAACCATTGCCCCTTGTCCTTTCACTGCAGGCCTTTGTAAACAGGCCCTCTCCAGTCTTTTTGTAAGCTCCATTCAGGTACTGGAAGGTCACTATTAGGTCACAGAAGATATGAGAAAATGGGATAGAATCTATAAATTCCTTGCTGGCTTGTTTTGTCAAGCCAATGAAAAAAGGTGTTGAGGAGGAATAAAAACTACAGAACATAACAGGTCCCTCTCAGTGAAGACCTCAGGCATCACCTCTGCCTTTCAGCAAGGAAGACTAGGGGCACTGCTGTCTACCTGGCCCTGGTCTGGTGGTAAAATTACAATATAACCAGTGCAATTGACATATCACAATATTAGTACTGGGTGGACAGGGAAAGAACATTAACATATGCTAGTGCCATCATGTTAATTGATATTGTAGTGTCAATAAACACCAATGAATATTTGTTCCAGTTGGAACTCAAGAAAGTGGAAAAATGATAAAACTTGTAATGATAAAAGCCTTAAGCATAAAACATCTGCATGAAAAGATATTCAAACACCTGTATTAAGACCTCTGCCTGCACTTAAATAGTTGTTAAGTTCAGGAGTTCCTTCTGAGTATAGGAATGGGAGGATCCCTCTTACAAACAGCAGGAAATTATTGTCACAGCCTTGCTGAAACAAAATGGGTTGGCTGCAGATTTTGCTACGGATGTTTGCAGAATTGGGGCTGAGCAGTGGGAGGTGAGGGTGGAGTGAGTCCTGCAAGTCATTGATGCTTTGTTATTAAGAATCCGGAGGAAATCAAAACAGTGGATATTTGGGTAACAGAATTTCCTCAAGTTTTGTGTGTCTGTAAGTTAAAATGTGGAAAAACAGAAGTTGTGTATTAACTGAAGGTCCAGATCCTCCTTACCAAACAAAATATCAACACCCACAAGAAGCAGAGGAAGGACACCAACTCACCATCAGCAAGTTTACTGGAAAGCAAGGTCCTAGTACAGAGACCTATAATTTTATCACACACACCCTTTTTTTTTTTTTTTTTTTTTTTGAGAGAGAGTTAAAAGCAAAATAAAAAGCCTAAAAGTATATTTTAAACACTTAAATAAGGTAGCCACTTCTCAGGTTGTTTGTGGTGGAAATGTACCTGAAATTCCTGTAGGTCTAAGCACAATATCTCACTGGGTTTTTTTTGTTATTGACTTAGACAGTGCTTTTGTTGCAATTCCGATAGCAGAGCAGGACTGGTAAAAATGAGCATTTACTTATGAGTTGAAGCACTATTGTTTTACCCATGTACCTGAAGACTTTCAGATCAAATGGATCAAATGTGGATGAAATTACCATCAAAATGTGTTTTGTCATATCATACACAGATGATGTGCTGCTACATGGAAAGATTAATTGAAAGTCCAGGAATATATATAAGAAATAATCAGCATTACTCAAAACACAGTCTTTAAAGCTAATCATAACAAAACCCAGTACAAGCTGAAATGAAATATTCTGAAAGAGTTTTAGGTCAGAAAGAGAGGGTGATGCTAGCATCATCAAAGAGTAGAAATTACTAAAAGAGTCCATGCCCCCACAGTAATAACTGTATTATATTTTTGGAATTGCTTACATTTTTGTGAGAATATCCTTACATTTGCAGAAATCAGTAAACCACTACTCAAATTAGTGAAGAAATCTCACAAACAAGAGCAAAAAGAACAGAAAGAAGCAAAACCACACTATAAACACTGCACCAGCAAACCCTGGCCATCAGATGCTCAGATTCTTGTAAACTGTTTATGTTCAGCTGGCCACTACCAATCTAGACCTTGGGACTGTGACATTTCAAGAACACAGAAATAAGAAGCAAGTTAAAGTTACAGCCTTTGCTTTGAAAGTCTTAAAATAAGCAGGAAAGAACTATATTCCATATTAAAAAACAGGTTTAGCATTGGCATAAGCAATGTTTTGGGAAGACATCACTAGAGGCTGTTTTGTAATAGTACATATCACATGTACTTCACTAAAGTACATAATCAGCAGGAAAGTACAAACTGGATAAATATCAAACCCTAGGTTAGCTGGATGGATATTGGCTTTTATAAACTAAGAGCCTTCTGCAGAAGACAAGATCTTATCACCAGCTCCATATGACTTTTAACCACTGTAACAGAACATAAGTGCTCTTTACCTTTTTATGTGTCTCTCACCAGATAAAAGCTACGTTGCTGACTTCATGCCACAGGATATTCAGCGTGGTTCACAGATGGGTCCAGTTTTTATCAAAAGGGTGGAAAATCCTCAGTTAGATAGGCTGCAACCTCTGTGAAAAATAAGAAGAGCTGCCTGCCTTTGCTCTGCACGGGCAGCTGAGCTAAAAGCTCTACTAATAATGTCAAAAAAGGAAACTGAAGGAAATGACCTGGCTTTGTACACAGCTCCAGAGTGGACATATCAGGCTTTAACTATTTGGCTACCAATGTGGAATAAAGATAACCTCCTATGTCAAGGGTTAGGGCTGGGCTGGCTAACAGACGAGTGGGAGACTGCCTCTATTAAGCCTTCTCCCTCCCTCCAGGGGAAGAGGAAGGGAATGAGAGAGAGAGAGACTTATGGATTGGAAATGAAAACTAAAACCTCTTTAATGAAACAATAACAATAAAATGAAATATGCAGGTCATGTAAATGCATACCAAAATGAAAAATACAGAAGCATCAATACTGGAATAGTCAAGCAGATGGTCTTGCCAAGGTTGTGGTGGTCCTACTAGGCATAACATTTGAAGAAACACCTATTTTAAAAACAAAACAAGGAAAACCATACAAAGCAAAGTATCAAAGACATAAACACTTTACAACATGGAAATGAGGGGCAATTAATACAGAAGCAGGTGAACAGATAGAGTGTAGTGTGGCCAGTAACAAACACTTGTAGATAGAGAGCACTATATACACTTCATGTAGATCTGATTCAATTAGATGCATGAACAAGATCATGTAGGGGTTGCTTGAATGCAAAAGGCATTATTAAAAGACAGATAGCTGGCCAAATGTGAAGACAGATGGATACATATTATTTAACTTGTGCTGTGGTGAATACCTCCACTAAGAGAAAAATAACATAAAAACATTACAAGAACTCATGAACCACGGGCTAGGTGTCACGGTTTAGGGTCAGGGCAGCCCCTTAGCCCTATAACAGATGCTCTCTGTTAACCCCCCTCCCTCCCCAAAGGGGAAGAGAAAGAGAATAAGGGAGTGAGTGATTAGAAAAGGAAACTAGAACAGCTTTAATGAGAATAATAATAATAAAAAAAATAGAATATGTACAAATATATACAAAACCAGTATGGAACCCAACCCCCCGATGGTAATTACATCACCGTCACCA